>JAKCPI010019532.1:0-41487 GCA_023213315.1 Euborellia annulipes
CCACTGTCAAACATCAGACTTTTCTGCTTAGGTTTCATTTTAAATTTTATTGGACCATCTATCATTCAGGTAACAGAAAATAATCAAATGTAAAATTTAAAATTTACAGATACTGGGTTTAGACGTAAGACATTAGATGTTCTTCGGCATTTTGAGCTTTAGTGGTAGGTTTTCAAATTCTTAATAAAGTAAACCAAGCTAATAAACCTCTGTTAATAAAATTCAAAAATTTTATTAAGAATTTGAAAACCTACCAATCTAAATTCAACCAAGAATGCCGAGAAAGAAACATCTTGTATTGAAAATCAAATGTAAATATGTATATCGATTTCTCCTTGAAACCTGTTGATGGTTCAATAAGATTTAAACCGAAATGTTTTTGAATGCTGAAAGTTTTATTGTTGTTGCTCGCCTTTGGCTGGTCCCTACTATCTGAGTCAATTCGCATGAAAAATTCATATCTAAAAATGCGACTTTGTGTCTCCGATTTTTACTTTCTCTTACCTACAGTATATGTATATGTTAATAGGTCTATACATTGGCCTATATGGACCCTTGAGTTAAGCACGGAATATTGTTTCAAATGCTATAATTAATAGTATTTTTTTTATGAAATATGTCCATCACTACACCAAAATTTACAAATTTAAATACTTAGTAGAGTTTGGCAAAGTCAGATTTTATATTTTATGCGTTTTTCACGAAACAAATTTGAGACAATACAATATTTTATGTTAGGGAGCGTGTACAATTGAAATAGGCTACATAACGCAATTTTCGAAAATTTTTGACCCCCCCCTCCTCCCCCATGTAACGCGCCGTAACATTTTTTCTGGACCCTCCCCTAGACGTTACGTAACGCTCAAGTGGCCATTTTTATCTAAAAGTCACAATCATGTTGTGCAAAGTACCGGAAAATCAAGCAAAAATACCAGTTACGTAACGCGTTGTTCAACCCCCCTCCCCCTTTGTAACGCATGGTAACGTTTTACAAGACACCCCCCCAAATTGCGTTACGTAATACTTGTACGCTCCCTTAGGTGAATAGCTGAATCAATACGTATTAGCAAAATAAAAGGGGCCAAGCAGCTAGGTCCTATTTCTTTGTACCACTCCACAGCGACGTTTCGGCCGACTATGTGACCATCGTCATGGTTAGAGCTCAGTCAACAGAAAGCCTCTTAAGTTCTTTTGACAGACATTTCATAAAAATCATTACGATCTATCAGATTTTGACTTTGACGCTGAATGCATTGTATCTGATAGATCGTAATGAATTTTATGAAATGTCTGTCAAAGAACTTAAGAGGTTTTTCTGTTGACTGAACTCTAACCATGAAGATGGTCGCATAGTCGACCGGAAACGTCGCTGTGGGTTCTCTATTAAAGAAATAGACCTAGCTGCTTGGCCTTTTATTTTTCTAATACAATATTTGATTTATTTATTTTTTTTTGAGGATGTCCCCTCTTGCTTTATGACCAAAAGATCATCTAACCAAAAACATTCCCTTCGCACATCAAATTCCCAGGTCCCAGAGGTTATATAAATAAACAAAAAAAAAAAAACTAGGATTTCTGAATACGCTCATTTCTAAAATATTAAAAGCAATTAATATTTCTGTTTTAATTCCCAACATTTTTTTTTTTAATGAATAATTTATTTGCCATCAATTAACAACAGCGCCCCTCCCCCCCCTACCCCTCATTTTTTAATTTGGTTATGTAAATGAAAGGCTTTATTCGTTCGTGCTCTTTTTTTTTCCTCAACTTTTTCTCTAGGGCTTTTTTTCACCAATGGCAGGGCAACCCAGACACTCTCATCCCTTTTTAAAGAAAATCGAAATATCTGCTGAATTTATTGAATAAGACGGATTATCGTTCTTTTTTTTTTTTTTAATGCAAAAATCTTAATGTTGAACATGATTCTAACTTCACACATTTTGATCGAATATTTTTGAAGTTAATTCTTTTTTTATTGTGTTAGTGTGCAATTTTCGGATTTGTAGGCACTAAAAATCTTTAAAATAAACAGGCAACTAAGCACTAAAAGTAATTTATAAATTAAATAAACACCAACCCCCAACACAGGGCAAAATAGGCATTATAGGCACCCTCTTATTTTATTCACAATTTTATGAAACCCATAGATATCATATTTGCCTAAATTTCAACTTAAGTTTCTTTCGACGCGTTCAGTTGCGTTGCAAACTCTAGGAACGCGTTTGCAATGAGTTGCACCGTGACTAGTGTCCCAATCAAATACACAAAATTAAACTCAACACAAACTGGGTGCAGATTTGCGTCTGCAATGAGATTTTTACTTTCTCTTACCTCTATATATGTTAATATAAAGAGAGAGAAAGTATTGGATTCATGTCAAAAATTCGGTGTCGAGATTTTGATGGATCTTCACGTTTTGAGGTCCCCTGAATGCAAAAAAGTGATTTTCGCGACATGGTCTGTCTGTCTGTGATCAAAATATCTCAAGAACGAAAAGAGCTACGAAGTTGAAATTTTATATTTAACTTAGGCACCCCCATGGGACGTGACACAAAGCTTTTGAACAATATCGACCAAAGAGTACTAGTACTTTACTGATGCACTTTTTCAGTTTTTTTCGATTTTCTCTAAATTCGCTTCAACGATTTTTTTTATTAATTCAAAAATCAATTATTTATTAGATGCTCTTTAAAATGTATATTCTCATTTTGTGATTGAAATCTTCTGAAGACCACTTTACTCTTGTACTCCATAGGAGAAATGGTTGCCATGGTAACAAAATATAAATATTTTCCCATGTTTATAAATTTTACATCTGAATTCAAATATCGGCGGAAACTAAATATATATCGACACGAAAAATCTGGTGTGTCAAGCACAGAACACAACTTTTGATTACCGAAGGTAAGAAAGTAAGTTGTGTGCTGTGCGCCAGCCACACCAGATTTTTTTAGTTGCTCCGTTTGTATTTGGGCCTTAAGAGCCCAACTATAAATTTATCAACACACATATATCTTAATTATTTAAGTTCACATTGCTAGAGACTTCCATTTAATAGCAATCAATAAAACTTCAGGCCTGTAAAATTAATTATTGATATTCAAGTTTGAGAATCAATATGAAACAATTCTAGAGGAAGAAAATAAAAATTTACTTGGGGAGTGAATATGTATTTAAATTTAATTCTATTTGTTGAGTTTCAAAGGTGAGTTTGCTAGGACAAGTGGATTAATTTCCAACTTCTCAATTTTTAATTTAGCCCTTGTACTTTTATTATTTATATTACGGTTCAAGCATTAAAGAAGAATAAATTCAAGTGTTTTGAAACGAGTAAGAAATTTATTTTGATCATTAAATAAATTCTAAAGAACTAATCTTCCAGAGGTATCTTAATTTTTAAAGAAAATAATTAAAATATTTTATATGTCTATAAAAATTCCATTAGCATAAAGGTAAAATATTGTTAATAAATTGTTCTAGTATATGCAATAGTATTAATAATAATAACAAAACATCTGGTGTGACTGGTCACAATTTTGTCTTATTACGTTCTGTGCTTGTCGGGCCAGATTTTTTGTGCCGACACATATTTAGTTTTCGATCGTAGGATACATTTGAATTCAAGATGTAATTTTTTTTTTTTTTTTTTTTTTTTTTAAGGTGCGCGTCTCGGAAAACCGTTAAAAACACGATTGACTCGAGGCGGCACCAGATGGCGTTAGTGTTCCCCCATTGGATAACACGCAACTTGTTCCATTTCATTCTAATAATATATTATTATAAATACTAGTATCGTTTAAAGTCTTAAGGCGGCCATACACGGCAGGTCCATTTAGGCCGAGCCAATTTGTGAGAGTCCATTTTTCGACCGATCCAAAATAGGGGGTCATACACGGCCGAGCCAAGAGGCCCGTTTGAAATTTGACATTTAAGAGTAAATAAAGGTTAGTCTCTTAGTAAATTGTCAAATCGGTGCCTAATACAACAAAATAAAAAACCAAAAAAATATATATATTTTTTATAAGGAAGATACAACAAGAAAAACAAATAGAATTTATTAAATGATTTTGTTTAATAAGACAAAAAAAATTGTTTAAAAATATCAGAAAATATGTCACCATATAAATAATAAATAAAAAATGTTTATTTAAATCCTTTATAGAAGGAAAAACAACCTTTTGTAGCTCGTTACATCTGTGCCTTTTTTGAAATAGAATTTCGTTTAATACAACAAAATGAAAAATTGCATAAAAATATCCCAATATAATGTCATCTTTCATATCATAAATAATTTAAATAATTTTTATAAATTGAAAATTTTTATTTAAATCTTGTGTTAGACACAAGTGAAGAAACGGTTACAAATTAAATGTAGGACATTTTGCGGGTCATTGAATCAAAATGCAAAATTGCCCCGAAAAATGCGGGATGAATGGTTACCATTGATCATTTGAACTTGCCCCCAACAAATGACATGTCACTCATAATTATCTTAATTTTAGTACTTTTTCAAAATTTTATTTAAAAAAAATGATTTAAAAAATATTTAAATAATTATCCTAATTAAAATCTCTTCAGAAAATTAAAAAAAAAATATCAAAAGGATCTAAAAAAATAAATATGAATCTGGCAACGCTGCACAAGTTTTGGCTTGGCTCGGAGAACTACCATACACGGCGAGGACAAATCCAAGGCTCGTGGACTTGGATCTGTGGATTTTGGCTCGGATGGAAACCCAACAGAGCCAACCAACGGTCGCCGATCCAACTCGGTTTCCCCATACACGGCGAGTTTTGGATCGGTGCCGGGCCAATTTGGATTTTGGACCTGCCGTGTATGGCCGCCTTTATATGTCCTAAGCTGCCGAAAAAGACTGTGTGTATGTGTGTGTGAATGTGAGTGTGAATGAGAAAAGTGTTAAAAAAAAAAAAAATCTGAGATGATCAAATAAAAAGTTTCACTTTAAAAAAAAAATTTGACAATACCCTTCGTAAATTTCATATATGCACTGAGGATGACCCTTGTTTAGAAGCCGAAATATTTGCAATAAATTGAGATGTTGAGTTAGAAGAGATTGGTTGACTATGCAGCTTCTTTCGTCTAGGACAGATGTTCGGTCGAAAAATCAATAAAAACACAGTTTTTATTTTTAAGTTATATTATTGATTGGCAACTTTTCGACCGAACATGTCATAGACGGAAGAAGCTGCATAGTCAACTTAAAAATATTTATCTCGTCCGAATCAGCATATAAAAAGAAAGAGATTAGTTTTATTATTATCTAGCGATTCCTAGCTTTTACCTACTTACTAAAAAGTATAATCATCATTACTATATGGAACTTTTATTTTGAAAGTGGTGTAAGTCCATTTTTTTTTTTTTTTTTTCAAAAATGAGATATCACATAATTTATGATTAAATTAATGTAAATTTTCTATGTATGACTAGCTAGTGGTAAATTTCTTAAAAAAAATTCCCATGTTTTGTACAATTGAAAATTGGTCGATAAATAGATTCTTTAATAAACAAATATGTTAACCTCTCATTTTCTCGAAACAATTGAAAATGGACTTACACCACTTTCAAAATAAACGGTCCATATATAAAGCGCTAGCCACTGTAGTGTGTATGCGCCTGTCATGGCGCTGATTGACCAGAGTAAAAAGAAGTGGAGTGAGAGAGGGGAATTTAAAACTTTTTTTTGTTTCTTTTTTTCGGAATGAAAAGTTTATGCGGGATTCCCCAGAGCAATGATTGTTGTTAGAATAGTCATCTTTATATATAGAATTCTTATTTGTATTTACCAGTCAATGTAGGCTAGTTTCTTGGCAATGAGAAAATAACTTTTTAGAGTGTTTTCTCCGAATATTTCGAAAGCTGATGAAGATGTGCTATTAAATGCCTTCGAAATATCCCGACAAAACACGCTAACAAGTTATTTTTTCATTGCCAAGAAACTAGCCTACATTGACTGGTAAATACAAATAAGAATTCTATATTAATATGACTATTCTAACAACAATCATTGCTCTGGGGAATCCCGCATAAACTTTTCATTCCGAAAAATACCTTAAAGAAACAAAAAAAAAAGTTTTAAATTCCCCTCTTAACTTAAAGTTTTAAATTTTCCTCTCTCCGCTCCACTTCTTTTTACTCTGGCCAATCAGTGCCATGACAGGCACATACACACTACACACAGGAATTCAGTGGCTAGCGTTTCATACAGCTAATAGTAATGATGATTATACTTTTTAGTAAGTGGGTAAAGCTAGGAATCGCAGATTGGGAAGAAAAGAATAAAACCAATCTCTTTCTTATAACGCACCATCTCAATTTATTGCAAATGTTTCGGCTTCTAAACAAGTGTCATCCTCAGTGCATGCCACATCCTTTCGTTTACCAGTCAATATTGGCTTCGCAATGGTAAGTGCGTTTTTATAGATATGAATTTTATTATTATTTTTTTTTAATAAAAATATCGCTTTCACATTTCCCCACACTCTTTTAAAGGTTTATTTGAATTTAAAATAAAAATAGAGATACAATCTGGATGGAATTTTATCAATGATAGTCTTCTCGAATTATTATCTTTTAAATAAATCTTCTTGGGGGATGTGGACCCCTCCAACAACTGAACCGTTTTGAGAAATTTTTGTGTTGTTGTGGGGGATCCCGGAGGGTTTTCAAAAAAAAAATTAAGGGATTCCTAAAAAAAAAAAAAAAAAAAAAAGGGGGGGGGGGGGGGGAAAAAAAAAAAAAGGGGGGGGGGGGGGCGGGGGGGGGGGTTTATTTATAAAAAAAAAATAAAAAAAATATTGAAAATTACAATCAAAAAGAAGACAATAAATAATAAAAGAGATTTGTAGGATAGATGGATTTTTTTTTAATATGAATATTCATTTTGAATATTAAAAAAAATATAACATTAATGATATGTGATTTTTTTGTTAGAGGGTCTTTTTGACATTTTTCATCTTTAGAAATTTTAAAAGATGATTTATTATCAGTGATTTTCAAGCCATTTTGTCAACAACAACAACAAGGGGGGATTTATGTCTTTTATGCACAGGAAAAAAGCTTTTCAGGAAAAATAGTAAAAAAAATATTAAATAAATGTCACTTTGGGACCGAAAAAAAATCTGGTGGGACTGGTTGCACACAAGGGCGGATACAAGGGGGTGGGGGGTAAAGGGGGTAATTACCCCCCTGAGATTTAAAAAAAAATGTATTTTTAATGTAAAATTTTAAAAAATAATACTTAAAAATTTGATTTGTATTTATATTCTGGCAAACAAGTACAGAATGCGCCTTTAAATTACCGAAATTAAGAAAAAATTGTGTGCTGCGCGACCAGTCACTCCAGATTACCCCCCCCCCCCCGAGAAACACCTCTGGATCCGCCACCGGTCGCACAGCACACAACCTTCTCTTACCTTCGGCAATAGAAAGTTGTGTTTTGTGCTTGTCACATTAGATTTTTATTGTGTCGACATATAGTTAGTTCCCGACAGTACGGTACATTCGAATTTCAAAATGTAAAATTTATAAGTATGGGAGTTGTTACTATAGCAACCATAGGAGAAATTCCTATCTTTTCTATGGAGTACAAGAGTAAAGTGGTCTTCAGAAGATTGCAATGGCAAAATGAGAATATACATTTCAAAGAGTAACTAAAACATAATTGTTTTTTGAATTTTAATCAAAATCGTTGGAGCGAATTTTGAGAAAATCGAAAAAAACTGAAAAAGTACATCAGTAAAGTACTAGTAGTTTTTTTTATTAACATATACATATAGGTAAGAGAAAGTAAAAATATGAACTAGAAATAATTAATAATTTGCTTTAAAACAAGATTTAATTCTCTTACATATATATATATTATATATATATATATAGAGAGAGAGAGAGAGGGAGGGGGGGGGGAGAGAGAGAGAGAGAGCAAGTATTAGATTCAAGTCAAAAATTCGGGGGAAGACGAGCAGACGCCAATCGTTGCTTAAACAGTTCTCACGTTCGTCCCGCCTAATTAACTTTATATCTTATTTAAATTAATAGTTTTTATTTATTTAGTTATTTATGTTGTGATAATATGCGATTCTCAATCAATTAGATAATCTTATTGAAATGGTATTTATATTATAAATTTAAATATATATTATTATAAACATAATATAAATACCATTTCAATAAGATTATCTAATTGATTGAGAATCATATATCATCATAACATAAATCACTAAATAAATAAAAACTATTAATAATTTAAATAAGATATAAAGTTAATTAGGCGGGACGAATGTGAGAACTGTTTAAGCAACGATTGCCGCCTGCTCAGCTTCCCTTCCCTCCACCCGCTATTTTATTCTGATTGTCGACGGCTAAAAATAGAAACGACAATAAAAAAAATTTCCTTTCTTTATTTCCAAGTTTTTTTTTTTATTAAATAATTGAATTAAATAAAATGAAAAATATTATAGTTTATAAGAACGATGAATCAAATTAAATTTGTTCTGATATTTGTGCGTTTAATCAAAACACTAGTTAGTGTACAAATGTTAATTTATATAAAAATTTTGTTGGCCCATGTAATGAGAAAATTGGAAAATTATTACTCTGAAAAAAATTATATTAATATAAATGTATCTAAGTAAGCAGATTGCCTGCCGGAAGAACTCAATAAAAAATCATCTTGGATCTTTTTATAAAATCTTCCATTATCTATAAAAATTTCCTTTAAAAAAAAAAAAAATAATAGTAAAAGAAAATAAAAAAATTCCCAGTAAAGACACACACACACACATGGACCAAATCTCCTTCTTATCAAACGCCCATAAAATAATTTCTAATAGAACATTTGATAAAATTATTTTATAATTTTCTAGTCCATTTTTTAATTTTTTTAATAATAATTAGCACCGGCCATGTTCTTGGCTTGGCTTGAAGGGAGTTGAATAATTAATTAAATAAATTTCAATGTACCTGAGTCAAAGACGATGTCAGGCGCTTCACGATATAAAATTTAATACTTGAAGACACATCACAATGAAAATTAAACTCACTGAACACTTTTTATAATTGTTTAAAGCACTAAATAAAATCACTCCGAGAAAACGAACCGAACGAGGCGAGAGGCGGAAGCCAGACTGATTGTTTGGACTTGTCTCCGCTAGAGCGCTCTGCGTCTCTTTGTTTTTACTCTTTGAAGCAATATTAAATTGGAAAAAAAAATTGATAAATTAAAATAATTTAATGAAAAAATTAATAAAAAAATTATTTTATTAAATTATTTACAAATATTAATATTGGGATGCATTTGTATACCAGGTATATTATTATAAAAAAATAGTTTTGTTTTTTTTATAAAAACACACTTTTCTCTCACTCACACTCACACACACGTGCACATTGTCTGTTGGATTGCATATAGGGAATGTTGAAGGGGTAATTCTTTTTTTTTTTTAAACATTCACACTTTTTTCTCATTCACACTCACACTCACACACACATTCACACAGTCTTTTCGGCAACTTAGGCCATATAAGACTTTTACGATATCCGTTATTGATAAATATACATATATGGGGTCCAGGCATTCTTATTTAAGCCATTTGGTATCCAATTGGCTTAAATAAAATCATCGGACTGCCGAACCCGCGACGTTTGGTATATGAGGTTAGCACGCTAACCCGCTGCCCCGAGGGCGGGGTAATTCTTAAAAAAACGCAAATTCAAGTATCAATGGCAAATTAAAATTTAATAGACTTACAATGTGAAGATTGTTGCTGTTTAAACGTTGGCTGAGCCGACAACAGGTGTTTGAAGTACCTGAAAAAAAAGAACGAGATTAAGTTGATTGAACAAAAAAAAGCTATTTACGTTTAATATGTGACACAATCACAACCAGATCCTCTCGCCCAAGGGGCTTGGAGTAGTTGGTAGCGTGCCTACCTTCTATACCGAACGTCTCGGGTTCGGACCCCAGTCAGTCCGATAATTTTATTTAAGGCATTTGGATACCAAATGGCTTAAATAAAAATTCCTGGACCCCAATATGTATAATAATCATTAACGGATATCGTTTAAAGTCTTAAATGGCCTAAGTTGCCGAAAAGACTGTGTGAATGTGAGTGTGAATGAGAAAAAAGTGTGAATGTTTTTTTTTAAAACCACATCCTCTCAAAAAACCAACCCCAAAATTACCCATGGGCGTTGATTGTAAGTCACTCAGTAAGTTCTCTCTTTATATATGGACCCTGTTACGCCTTAGTGTGTCAAGCGCCAGGTACCGAGATTTGAGAAAATTAACATTAAGTTTAAATTATTTTGATTAGATTATATATCATTTTTTTTTTGTCAATTGTGCAAGTAAATTGTTTGGTATCCAAATGGCTTAAATAAAATCATCGGACTGCCTGGGATCCGAACCCCCGACCCTTGGTATACAAGGTAGGCGCGGTACCAACTACGCCAAGCCCGGGGCATTAATTTTATTGTCTTTTCGAAATCGCACTGATCCTCATCTTCATTACCAAAAATAATATCAAATTAAGTACTACGAAACTACGTGTTGGGTACATAAATCATTTTTGCAAAATGAAAATCCTGCATTGAAATATTGTAAAAATAATTTTAAACTTTTACATTAAATATAAATTTTTTTTAGGACATATTTCATAAAAAATACTATTAATTATGGCATTTGAAACAATATTCCGTGCTTAACTCAATTTTTAATTTTTTTTTTTGGCGCTTGACACACTAATGCATAACAGGGTCCATATATGGATATTTTTGGATTTTTAAATTTTTTTCAGATTTTTTTTTTGTATTAAGGAACTGCTGCACTCTGGAGGATTAGTATCCAAAAAGGGAAAAATAAGAAAATTGTTTACTTTTGAACTTGGCCACTTTTGCTTTGAACCACTCACATATTAATTTTAATAATTTTTACAAAAAAAAAAATCAGATTATTGGATGTTTGTATCATAATATCGTAACAATACTAAAATTAATTAAAACTTTATATTAGCAATAATTTCCTTCAACTTTTGATTAATTTATTGGATTTAATATAAGCTCCGAAATTGAAAAAGCTCCGTTAAAATAATCAATAAATACAATATAATTTTACCTGAATTAATTTAATTAAAAAAAAAAGAAAAGTAAAAATTGGGCTTATATGAAATGTAATTTTGCGGGGTCACACAAAAAAATCAATCGACACATTCAAGAAAGGGAGAGGGGTAGTTATAAGATATTGAAGTGGAATTTTTTTATTTCCCTGAGGGTGGAAAAAAAGAAAGAAAGAGGAGTAAAAAGTCAAAGGAGTTGGCCGAAATGTCATAAATCAAAGGGGATGCTGTGGTCCATACCCAATGACCGCCCTTAGGTGATAATACCGAACAGGAAATGAAAGCTTCTGGGTTGAAGTAACAATATAGAGAAACAAACAGTAACTGACAAAAGGGCTTGGAATTTATTTCAAGTCATGTGCCAAATTAAGTGGCCAAAGAATATAAAGGACTCCTTCTGAGTTATGTCTTTGATAAGAGAACAAAATTACTTTTTATTCTTATTACCCTATAAATTTTCTAAAAATAATTAATTTTATCCTCTAAAAAAGTTTTTTTATAGAGCAAAAATACTAATTTTGACATGATATTTTTATTATATATGTGACTAGCCCTGTAGCCCCGCCTCCGGCGGACTCCGACCCCATCTATCTGGCTCGGACCCGCCTAAGCAGACCCTCACCTTTCCTTAATCTTGGTGTGAGATAGAAACCAATGTTTTCAAATTAGAAAATATCAAATGAAATAAATAGAGACAGGGTTTAAATGGCCACAGATGCCGAAAAAGACCTTAAACAAATATAAAAAAAAATGGAAAAATTCTTCTTAAAAAGGGGTTTCCAACCTCTAATTAGAGGATAGCCTCAAATAATTCCGAAAAATTATCTACCTGTTAAAAAAATACCGTATAGTAGTTTTGAAATATATGCATTATAATCAGACAGATCTTTGATATAATGTTTAAATGGATAAAATTATTATGATCGTGGATTAGGTACCCCCATGGGACTTGACACGAAGCTTTTGAACAAAATCGGCCAAAGAGTACTAGTACTTTCCTCATGTACTTTTTCAGTTTATTCCGATTTTCTTGAAATTCTCTCTAACGATTTTGATTAAAATTCAAAAATCAATTATTTTTTAGATTCTCTTTAAAATATATTGATATATTCTAATTTTGTACAGTGAGCGCCACAATTAAGTCCCCACCTGATAGCTTTAGCCTTAAGTATATGGTGTATAGTGAAATAATTTTAATGATAATCGAAAAGGGAAAACGTAAAATCTGGTACAGATGATTTTATTTTACCTTTTCAAATTGAAAATTATTTCGCCATTTACCATATATTATACCATATACTTAAGGCCAAAACTATCAGGTGGAGACTTAATTGTGGGGTTCACTGTACTTCATAGGAAGGATAGGAGAAATGGTTGCCATGGTAACAAAAATATAAATATTTTTCCATATTTGTAAAATCTTACATGCCCCCGAGTTTAGCGTAGTAGGTAGCATGCCTACCTCCTATACCAAAAGTCGCGGGTTCGGACCCAGGCAGTCTGATGATTTTATTTAAGCCATTTGGATACCAGATGGCTTAAATACAAATGCCTGAACCCACAATAATATATATTAATTACAACGGTTATCGTCTAAAGCAGTGGTTCCCAACCTGGGGGGCGATTTGGGTTTTCAGGGGGGCGATAAATAAGCGGGGGGCGATTGGGGGGCGATGAGTATTCGAAGGGAGAAAAATTATTAGTTTACTAAAATTTAAAAATATAAAAATCAAAGAGAAAAATCTCCTATTTACAGGAAGGTCAGGATAGAAGAGGACAAAATATTACCATAAAAATAAAATAGTTTGATGATAATTCCAATCTAGAATTGAAACGTCACTTTTAGCTCAAATCTTAAAATTCAATTAAAACAAAATCATTTTCTTGAATTTTTTTTCCTCAGGGGGCCCGGGCCCTTTAAGCTCAAATCAAGTTTGATCTTTTTCACGACTCAGGATAGCTAAAAACGTAGAGTTCAGTGGGTAATTTTCAAACAATTTTCCATACCCCCAGATTCCCCCCGAAAATTCTCTGTCCGACTTTGGCCGCGATAAATTAAAACTTTGTAACTCTTTGTTTAGGACATTTTGAAAAAAAAATTTATATAACTTTTAATTAAATAAATATTGTAAGCTATGTATATACCTATAACTATTTCAAAAGTTTTTCAAAAACTGTGTAAAAAAGTGTTGGCATATGAAGGCCACAATAGCCTTTTACATGCTAAAAAAAGAAAATTTTAAGTTTTTTTTTTGGGGGTGGGGGCCGTATTATTAAGTACCCCCGGGCCCGTCAAGTCTGTCTGCGGCCCTGTATATAGACCTATGGTAATAAAATTGTTTAAAATAATAAAACTGATTTATTATTTACACTTTACTTCAAATTAAAATTTGGCATACATTGAAAATGTAAAGGGGGGCGATAAGTGTTAGTCAATCTCCAGAAAGGGGCGATGGGTCAAAAAAGGTTGGGAATCGCTGGTCTAAAGTCTTATATGGCCTGAGTTGCCGAAAAGACAGTGTGAATGTGAGTGTGAGTGTGAATGAGAAAAAAGTGTGAATGTTTTTTTGAAAGAAAAAAAAACTCGATTACTGAAGGCAAGAGAAAGTTGTGTGCTGTGCGACAGTCACACCAGATCTTTTTTTATAAAAAAAACACTCACACTTTTTTCCATCCACACTGACATTCACACACACATACACACAGTCTTTTCGGCAACTTAGGCCATTCAAGACTTTAAACGATAACCGTTATTATGAAAATATATATCCTGGGGTCGAGACATTATTTTTTAAGCCATTTGGTATCCAAATGGCCCCATGTCCATGATCTAACAAGAATCAGTCAGAAAGTAAAATATATTTTTAAAATTTTCAATTCCTCTGACCCTAGAGCGGGTATAATATTATATTCTGTTTTTAATTCATTTCATTCATTGTATATATTATGCCCGAGGAGTCCCAAAGGAATGTATGCGGTAGTTCCAGTTTACGAAACTACTTTCCTAGCCCTTTGCATATTTTATTGAACGGCTTAAGTAAAGCAACCCCCCTCTAACTTCTAATCATTTTACCTTAACAAAAGGGAACAAATCTAATTCTTATTAAATATAAAATCACCATATTTTAGATAAACACACCTCTAATTCTGAGCATCTCATCGATGGTTCTAGAAAAAAAATCTCTCGTTTTTATTTATCAAGAATGGCCAAAAAATCTTTTGTGAATCCCTGCCAAATAAATATATAATAGTCTTCAATCGAAAAAGATCTGTGGCTGTAGGCTTAATGATGATGGAGTCATGAAAAAAACAAGACGAATGCAACCAAATATTATTTTATTTTAAATCTACGCTTTGCTGTGAGCGGACCATATGCTGAATGTTGTCGCTGTTGTTGAAAGTTTCTACACATTTTGATTAATGCCAGCCGGCTCTGAAGATGGCCTAGACCTCGGGCCGAAACGTCAGCCGTGAGGGCGAGATTTGAAATAAAATAATATTTGGCTGCATTCGTCTTGTTTTTTTCATGACTCCATCATCATAATAGTCTTCATTTTTATTTTTTATATTAAATTTTATGGAATAAGCAAATTTATTATAATCATTGAATTAAGAGCAACAAGTGTGGTTGATAGCCTTCCGTGACTGAATTGTTTTTTTTTTATTCTAAGACATAAATCATTATTTTAAAAAGAAAAAGAAGAAAAGTGACGTGGAAAATAGATTTAAATAGAAATAATCTATGGTTAATCTTTTAAGATGATTTCCTAATGAGTTAAGATGGCCTATGGTGCTAAATTTGATTCTTATTAAATAATCTGGTGTGACTAGTCGCACCATAGAAATAGTTTGGCCTAGCAACGGGCAAGACCAACAGTCACCACATCGTTGCAGTTAAGCAATTCGAAAGCTCGGGATTGGTGACCCCGAGCAATCAGCGTGTGGAACACCTCCCTCCTCCAGTAGCCATCGGTATATGTAATTAAAAATGTTTATAATAAAGGTCATACCCTAAATGACCTCAGTAGCCGAAAAGGGTTTCATAAAAAAAAAAAAAAAAACTTTGGATATATTTTAATGAAATTTAATGAAAGGATATTCAATATATTATTAATGGTGTAAGGCGCTTCGACAACAAAGGCCACACGCGCCACAAAAACCCCCTTTAGCCCAAGATCGAGAACCAAAGACAATAACAAGATAAATATATACATTTTGCAACCATCTTAAATAAATTAATAAATAAACTACATAACAAATAAATAAATAAACAAAAAACAACTTAATAAATAGATGAATAAACTAACAAACAATATAACAAATCAAACCGATAAATAAACTATATAACAAATAAATAGATAAACAAAAACAACTTAATAAATAAATAAATAAACCAACAAACAATATAACAAATCAAACCGATAAATAAACTATATAACAAAAAAATAGATAAACAAAAAACAACTTAATAAATAAATAAATAAACCTATAAATAATATAGCAAATAAATAAATAAATAGGTAAACAATTCAATAAACAGATGAACAACATAACGAATAAATAGACAGCAAGTAAACAATCCAATAAAAATCCAAATAATTCGGGAACCCAAACAATTATAAATAATTCCAAACAGAAGTAACTTCGTAGACAAAGCAGAACTAGCCGCATAACACGAATAAAGGAAAGGTATTGTCAGATTCTATGATACAGTCCAATGCTATCCAAGTAACTAAATAGATTGTCAAAATTCCCTTCATTAGTCAATAAATCTCGAAAATCAACGTCACTCAAATTACAATCAATCCTCGTCTGGTGATAGAGTGGGCACTCCTTCAAAACATGAGAGACTGTAATTTTCACGTCGCATCTAAGGCACCATGGAGGGTCCTCTCTATTCATAATATGTCCATGCGTGAAGAAACAATGGCCGATTCTTAGCCTCGTTATGAGAGTCTGCTTTTTACGAGTTAAATCGAATTTCCTAACTGGACCTATAACAGGTTTTATACTTCTCAAAGCATTGTTCTCAACATTCCCCCATTCAGTACTCCACTTACTCAGTATCAGGTTCTTCAAAACTATCTTGTTATCTTCGCAAGTGACCTCCCTGGAAATCTATACTGTCCTTGCTGGCCCCCCTTCTTTGCCAGAAAATCAACCTCCTCGTTGCCTGGAATGCCCCTATGACCAGGCACCCAAACGAAGACCACCTTTTTTCCACTACACACGAGATCATGGTACAACACTTGAACTTTCTGAACTAAGGGATGGAAAGTATACATGCTCTCAATTGACTTCAACGCACTTAAAGAGTCGGAAAACACAAGAGCACCCGATACTCTCTCATTCCCAACGGTGATCAAAGCAACCTCGAGGGCCTTCAGCTCGGCACTATAAATGCTAGTGCTAGGAGAAAGCCTGAAATAAATCCGAATGTCATTCATCTTGACAGCGCAACCAATCCTATCCTCCATTTTAGACCCGTCAGTGTAGACCTGCGGGAAATTTGGAAACTTACTCACGATTTCAGCAATGCTGGCTCTATAAACGGCACCAGAGGTCATCTGCTTATCAAACCTAGTAAGAGCCCATATGCATTTAGGCCTTGCCATAAGCCATGGTGGTCGAGGGAAATTAATCACAGAAATCTGTGGACCGAATACATCATCCAAATCGCACCAACTCTCTCGGATTCTTACGGCTAAAGGCCTGGTAGCACACGGCCGATTCGCAAATTTAGAATGGTTCGAATGACCAAAGAAAACGCTGTGCACAGGGTGCATGGGCAGTGACCTAACTTTTGCAATGTAACTCAGGGATAATATCC
Source organism: Euborellia annulipes (assembly GCA_023213315.1). Taxonomy (NCBI): domain Eukaryota; kingdom Metazoa; phylum Arthropoda; class Insecta; order Dermaptera; family Anisolabididae; genus Euborellia; species Euborellia annulipes. Next base: position 16,963 of record JAKCPI010019532.1, read on the forward strand.
ACCTCCTTACCCTTAAGGGAGGCTCACCCGACTCTGCCAGAAGACTAATAACCGGGCTCGTTCTAAAAGCCCCGAGAGCAAGGATATTCAACAAAATTCATTAAATAAACGCTATGCCCACTAAAATCTTGAAACAAAATATAAATATTAATTTTAAAATATTTGCTCTTTATTTTAACTCTATATATTACTTTTTTTTTAATGAGAGAATTAAATTCAAGTAAGAAAACACAAGGTTTTATGTTTGAATAATTTATTTATTAAAATATACACTTGCTACTAATTTCGACACAAGATGTGTCACCCTTAAGTATGCAATTCACTTCTGAGGAGGACACATCTTGGGTCGAAATTAGTAGCAAGTGTTTATATTAATAAATAAATTATTAAAACAAAAAAACCTTGTGTTTTCTTACTTGAATTTAATTCTTTGATTAAATCATAATGTTTCAACTAGAGCCAACGGTTACCAGTTTAAAATTAAATACTTTTTTTATTTTATTATCTTTTTTTTTCAAAATCATGTGGGGCCTGCAAATAACGTCCCTGATAGCATTAATACTTTTAAGTAAGCAGGTCAATAAGTCCGTGAATTTTTGAATTTCCCGCCTCTTAACTGAAATGGCAACACTGCTTCTGTCAGCAGGCAACTATCAGCTGACTCCTGTCGAAATTTGAACCAGCTGGGTCTTTTAGTTTTTGTTTGACCTCCATTAATAGCAGACTACCTCATGATTTGAGAAGAAAATGGAAGAAAGTGAATTTCGTGTGCTCCATGGCAAAAATCCATGAATTGGAATGCGAATTGCTCCCTCATCCGCCCTATTCTCCGGATTTAGCCCCGAGTGACTATTTATTGTTTCCAAACCTGAAAAAATGGCTCGGCGGAAAGAGATTTGACTCCAAAGATGATTTTGATGTCCTCGACAAATCCTATTTTTTGGAAGGGATAAAAAAAAATGAAGAAACGTTGGACAAAGTGTATAGAGCTCAAAGGAGACTACGTTGAAAAAAATAATATAATTTTTTATCCAAAAACCGGTGTTTCGCTCAAAAAGTCACGGACTTATTGACCTACCCTCGTATATTGGCCTTATATTTAATAGAGTTGTATAGTTGAGAAAGTAGAGAAATTCTCATTTCTCAGACGACGCAAGATCAAAATACTAACATATGAAAGCGGCAGTATGAAAGATTAAATCCAAACTTAATATTATAAAAAAAGAACTTGTGATTTCCCTTCTCTCTTAATAAAAAAAAAATAAATAAATTTACAGATTGCATGAGGATCAAGAAGAATAAAATCCACTTTATCATTGGTACGGCGTTATGATGATCGCCATCTGAATAAAACATAGCAAACACGGTTATTGATTGGTTCGTTTTTTTTTTTGGACCTCTGAGCACGACTATTTCCCATTAAGTTTACTTAGCGTCCTTTATTGGGCTCCATTTTCTTCTTTCAATCCGTTTACCAAACCGACGACCCAGTTTGAGAGAGCTTAAAGAAAAAAAATTCCTCTTTTCTTTATTTTTTAATTGCATTCAAAAAGAGAAATTTTTAAGGAATCGATAAAATAATAAAAAAAGAATTCTATTAAATAAGCAAACAAAAGGGATATTTTGAATAAATATTCTTATTCTACAGTCTATATACTAAAATAAATGGAGATAAAAATATAATTTAAGGCGGAATAGGAGCGAAGGTGTTACGCAAGTTTTCCCCGATAAGAGGGCGTAGTGTGTCATTAAAAGTTTGCCCAAAAAATCAAGTAATTCAAAAATTTGCCAAGAGATGTCAGAATGGTAGCTAATAATATTTAATGCATTTGGTTGAATTTCGTTGATCTTTTAACAATAAATACTTTATAAATGTTATTGTATATTATGTATCTTTTATAAAAGCATAAAAATATATAAATATAGGCCAGATATAGGCTAATAGGGAATCGGCTGTTAGAGTAGCCTGCCATCTATTGCAAGAATGCTGAACTAATTTGACAGTTAATTTTTAAATCAATCATCTAAGCGACGTCTAAACGTACTTTAAAAAAAACTAGACTATTATAAGGAATTTTTCAATGCGGTTTTTTTTAAATGAATTAAATTCATAAGAGATTATTGGGACATCCAGCTATAATTTTTTTAATGACTTATTAAAAAATTATCGTAATTAATTTTTTTGTTATCAAGCAAATACAAAAAAACAATCTGACCCAAAAATCTTTAATTTTTTTCAAATTTAAAAATGAATTTATAGTTATTATTAGGAACCGACCGAATATTCGGTTTCGGCCAGTTTCGGCCGTAGTTTCGGTTTCGGCCAAAAAGTAGCCGAAACTTGAGTCTTAAAAAAAAAAGGTCAAATGATTTGCACTTGAAGGAGAAAAAATTTTTGTCTTCCTAAAAAAAAAGGTAAAATGATTTTCACGGAGGGGAAAAAAATATCAAAAAAAAAAAAATATATAAATTTTTTTATAGGAAATACAAGATTCGGTTTCGGTTACGGTTTCGGCCGAAACTAAGGTTGAGGCCGAATATTCGGTTTTGGCTGAATCTGAAATTTTCGGCTGAAAATCTTGTTTCGGTCGGACCCTAGTTATTATTAATCATATATTAATTAAGACAATTTTAAAATAAGCTTAGATGATTTATTTAAAAATCATCTGTCAAATGAGTTCAGCATTCTTGCTATAGATGGCAGGCTAGTCTAACAGCTGATCTAAATGAATAAATTTAAAAGATTCTCGCAATTCTATTTAGCTTAATAATAAATGTTTTTGGATTTAAAAAGAAAGATTTAATTACGTAGTTAGAGCGAATGCATCTTTTTCTTCGTAATATTTTTCCCACCAGAGAGAGAGAGATCTCTATCTCCGTGAGTTGGACCAAATGATAATTAAATTAAATAAAAAAACAAAAGAGAATGGGACAAAATAAATATGAAATTAAAATTATATATGAATACAAAAAGAACTAATTCTAAAAACATCTAAATTTAATTAAAAAAAAAAAAAAATCTAGCGAATATTTGAGATTGAGATAATTAAAAAAGATAAATGGATACAAGAGAAGGTAATGTAGACATGGGTATAAAAATAATCCGGTAAATAAAGAATTTATTTAAAAATTAAAGTCATAACTAGAGACCGGATTTTAAGCAAAATGCTTATTGCTGAATTTTATAAGCAACCATTAGATATTTAATTTCTATACGAATTAGGAAAAACTAAGTGCATTGAGATTGCATTTTTTATGCTTTTTTTGCTTTTTTTGAGTTTTCATGCTTTTTTTCCCTTTCGTGCTTATTTGAACTTATTTTACGAATATTTATAATTTTTTTTTTTTATTAAAAAACTTTTTTCCCATTCACACACGCATACACCAGGGACGTATATAAGGGGGGACCCCCCAAAAAAAAAATTTTCCAAAAACCCCGCAGGGTGAAAAAATTTGGTTCCGCAAAAACAAAATTTTTCGCAGGGCGGGGCGGAATAAATTTAGTTTCTTTAAAAAAGAATTTGTATACGCCATTAGTATGAGTAAAAATTGCTTATGAGATGCTTTTTTTCAACTTTTATGCTTATTTAACAACTTTTTATTCAAGTTTTTTATGCTTTTTTAAGCACTTTTTTTTCATTTTTTTATGCTTTTTTGTCCGGTCTCTACTCATAAAGTTATAGGAATTTCGGGATGAAAATAATTTTCCTATAATCACGTGAAGGTCGTCTTTAAGCATATAAAATTTCATTTCAAAATTTCAACTGGAAGTTGCCTAAATAGAGCGTGACAGTTGGACAGACAGACAGACGGATATTATGTATAGATATACAATCGTGGGATAAATTCAAATTTCATTTTTTATTCATTCGTCTAAATAAAATGTTACGCTAAAGATAACATAAATATTTCATATATAGGGTAAGAGAAAGTAAAAAAGAGAAAGGAGAAAGTAAAATGAATTATTCATATCCAGCAGTAGCGTCATTTGGGGGGGAGGGGCAGGGGGTATTTGCCCCCCCCAAGGAAACTTTTTTTTTAATGTTGGGGTTTGCCCGTTTTTGGAGCTAATTGCACTGTACTAATAATATATTTTTAAACGTTATTTCAAGTTATGAGTAATTCGGACTTTGTATTTGATTTTATTTATTGATAGAAGAAGCCTATCAACTATTCTGATTGAAAGAGGAGGGAGAGGGTGGATAAAGCAAATTCAATCTCCTTTCACAAATAACTTAAGCGCCATGTGATATTATTATTTATGTTTTTTAAAAGATTAATTAAACAGAGTAGACAGATCGATTACTTCGAATGAATGAACTTGTACGTAACTAATTACACGTAAAAAGTGATTATATTCTCTCTAGCTAATTTTTAATGCCTTTATTTCAAAAATTAATCAATTTTGATTCCAAGGAAATTTTGTTTATAGCGTTAATCACTTTGCCTATTAGCTAATAAGGTTTCGATGTAAATATAATTAATCAATTTATAATAATAATAAAAAAAATAAAAAGAGGAGAGAAACCCCTTTTGTGTGTTGAGAGACAGTGAAAAATTGATGAGTAGTTAGAACAAAATGCTGGGTTTAAAAACAACGACAAAAGTTGCATTCTAACAAATAAATAAATAATTTCTATTCTTGAGGTTACAATTGAAGTTTTGTTACTTTTAATTCACTAATGAAGAGTAGATGATTTTACTTTCTTTTACCTCTATTTGTGGATATATAAACAAGTGCGAACAATTTATTTAAGCATCTGGATACAGATGGGTTAAATAAAAATGCCTGGACCCTAATATATAAATCAAAATAACGGTTATCGTAAATGTCTTATATGGCTGAGTGGAAAAGACAGTGTGAATGTGTGTGTGAGTGTGAGTGTGAAAGAGAAAAAAAGTGTGTGAATGTTTTTTTTAAAAAAAAAAAAGTGCGAACATTGGATGCCGAGATTTTGATGGAAATTCTTGATTCTAAAATGGGGGTCACGTTTGGGTGGTTGATAAAGAAAACTCAAGGACGGAAAGAGCTACGAGGTTGAAATTTAATATTTAAATTAGTTGGCACTCAAAAATATGCTTTTGAATAAAATTATCCAAAAAAAAAGTACTACTACTTTACTGACTGTACTTTTTTATTGAATAATTGGAGGTTGTATTTTGGAAGAAGTTTTTTAAAGTTTTTTTATAATATAAGAATATTTTGATGTTTCTGATATGCATAATTATATATATATATATGTATGTATGGGTGTCTGTGTGGTTAGTTTGTTGTTTTTTCTTTTGACTTGTGCCAGCTCTCACGTTATAATATTATATGTTGTTTTTGCAGATCATTCGTGTGACCGAAACTGGTGGTATGTGAGAACACACATTCATCAAATGAACAAAATCCTGAAAATGAAAAATAATATGTTTTTTATTGAAATATTGCTTGAAGAACCTGCTATCCATTAAGGAGTAATCTTCCAATTGAGAATTGAGTACTTTTTTTTCCATTTTCTTAAAATTCGTTCCAACGATTTTGATTAAAATTCAAAAATAAATTATTTTTTAGATGCTCTTTAAAATGTATATTCTCATTTTGCTCTTGAAATTTTTTGAAGCACAATTTACTCTTCTATTTCATAGGTACCATGTGGTAACAGAATATAAATATTTTCCCATATTTATAAAATTTACAATTAATAAGTGGTGGCTGTGATGATAATTCAGAGAGGAAGGGGAGAGGCAGCCAAAAGGAATGTTCTGGATGTTACAATAATTTTCCGGAGACGTTTCGGTGCATTTATTAGTGCTCCATCATCAGTCCTTTCTATAATAAAACATACACATCAATATAAAAATATACATGTATATATCAAATATAATGTAACAATATGGAATAACTTACAATTGTTTTTTTGTGCTCAGAGTTAGTCTAAAATTGTTTGATATATACATACATGTTGAACTGGCATACAATGTTTGCCATACATTGTATGCCAGTTCAACAATAATGTATATATCAAACAATTTTAGACTAACTCTGAGCACAAAAAAACAATTGTAAGTTATTCCATATTGTTACATTATATTTGATATATACATGTATATTTTTATATTGATGTGTATGTTTTATTATAGAAAGGACTGATGATGGAGCACTAATAAATGCACCGAAACGTCTCCGGAAAATTATTGTAACATCCAGAACATTCCTTTTGGCTGCCTCTCCCCTTCCTCTCTGAATAAAATTTACATCTTGAATTTTTGTGGAAATCAATTATATGTCTATTTTTATTTGTAGGTTATCTTGAATACATAAAACATTCCAATAGACAGACAGGGATCCGATTTTACCTACATTTGTACGATTTTATTTTGCAATAATGTATTGTATTATGTTATTGTAACATCTTATCGTATTGTTTTTCTAATGTCTTCTTATATTATCTTTTTCTATTTTGTTCTTGTATTATGTTTTTATAATATGTTTTTGTATTATGTATTATGTATTTTTATTATAAAATATTGTAATGAAGAATTGTATGATCATGAAGCCCAAAAAAAAAGGTAAGAGAAAGTTGTGTGCTGTGCGACCAGTCACACCAGATATTTATTATCTTCTCTAAATAAAAGACCAAGAAATTATTTATTCTTATTTAATATACAATAATTTTTTTTCTAAATAAACGTAATATCCATAAAAATTGATCCATTTTTGATAATTCCAAACGACCTGAATAAATATTGTAGAGAGGAATAATTTTTTAATGATTCATAACTCCTCTTACTTGGAAATTCATAAATCCCCCTATTAGAGTCCCCCACTCCGTTTCGAATCGAATAATAATAGAGATGAATATTAAAGACCATTTATCTGAATTTTATCGATTTGCCCCCCCCCCCCCCCACCGCGCCTTCAAACTTTATTATTCATATTGCTTTAAGCTTTTTAGTTAATGGATAATTATCACTAAATTTTATTTGAAGGGATGATGGAGGCGGGGAGATTTTATTTTTTTAAAAATGAAGAATGTAATATAATTTAAAGGTTAAGTGATTAGATTATTAATGGGATTATAATTCACCATTCTCGATTTAAAAAAATTTACATTTTTATAAAAAGTTCGTCAGCTTTTAAACCAGAGAACCACGACTGTGGGGGTATGTAAAGCGTCCATTTAGAGGGTCAGTTTTTCACTAGTTTACTAAATAATTTTAAGGTGCGAGTCTCGAAAAGCCATTAGAAGACGATTCACTACCGAGTTACTCGAGGCGGCAAGAGATGGAGTTAGTTTTTCCCATAGGAATACAAGGGATTTATTCCATTTCATTTGAAAGTTTCCAGCTAATTAATTAATTAATTAAGGGTAGAAAATTATTTTTTAACACAATGATTACTATATGAAAGGTAAAATACACTAGGTTATGTGTTTCAAAGTTTTTTTATTTATTAATTAAACTCGGGCAATTAAGTTTATTTTTATTCTATCGGGATCCCCGTTTATTTGCCCGAGGTGCTTCCGTGCACGAATACACACACCTCAAACCCAACCGACCTCTGGCCGGATCGGCACCCCGTGAAGTTACATTATTTCCTATCTCTAACTCCTCCTCCTGCATTCGTCTCTAGCTAGTGAACTAATCCTTATTTCTGGTTCCAACCGGGTACTTATATCCAACCTCTTCTATGCTATGGAGGATGTCCTAGTTTGAGGAGGGACTCCCTCAGCACCGGCGTGTAGCCTACTCCTTTCGAAGAATGCATCACTGAGAGGCAGTGGCGGATCCAGAGGTGTTTCTCGGGGGGGGGGGTAATCTGGAGTGGCTGGTCGCACAACACACATTTTTTTCTTAATTTCGGTAATTTAAAGGCGCATTCTGTACTTGTTTGCCAGAATATAAATATAAATCAAATTTTTAAGTAGCCCTCGGGGCATGGCGTAGAGGTTAGCGTGCTAACCTCGTATACCAAACGTCGCGGGTTCGGACCCCAGGCAGTCCGATGATTTTATTTAAACCAATTGGATACCAAATGGCTTAAATAAGAATGCCTGGACCCCATATATGTATATTTATCAATAACGGATATCGTAAAAAGTCTTATTTGGCCTAAGTTGCCGAAATGACTGTGTGAATGTGTGTGTGAGTGTGAGTGTGAATGAGAAAAAAGTGTGTGTTTAAAAAAAAAAAAAAAATTTTAAGTACCGGTAATAATTTTTAAAATTTTACATTAAAAATATATTTTTTTTTTCGAAAAAAAGTATTTTTTTCAAATCTCAGGGGGGTAATTACTCCCGGGGTTTGAACAGGGATCTTCTTTGTAGAAGCCGACACCCTAGCTCACTACACCAGCGAGCAAACAGTTAAAATTTAACAGGAACAGTTAGATGAAGGCAGCCAGCAAAGAACAAAAACTATTTAAATAACGTCGACGTTTCGGGAACGCATCGCTCCCATCTTGAGATATGACCTACATGTATCAATCTAAACAACATTAACAATGTATCGTCCTGAAGATGGGAGCGAAGCGTTCCCGAAACGTCGACGATATTTAAATAAAGTTTTTGTTCTTTGCTGGCTGCCTTCATCTACCTGTTTCTGTTGATTATCACTCAGTCATTAATTTCTTCTTTTTAAAGTTAAAATTTAATATTTGCTAGCCAAATAATAAATAATTAAAAAAATTACGTCTCCACGACTTCCAGTTTGAATTTATTATGTGTAATCTTCTCATTCTATTTGATTTGTTTTTCAAAGAGATAACTAATTTATGCCCATGCTTTGAATTCATTCATTCTTTATTTTTTTGCTCTAATAAATAAGGAAAAAGCCCTAGGGCTTTTTAATATTTATATTTTCATCCAAGAGAAAAAAAAAATATTAGAAAATATTGACCCTTTATAGTCTCCCTCAGGAGAGAATAGATTATAGATTATCATAGTGTTTTTTATGTTCATGATAAACTATTATTAGGCCTGGCTGCTTTTAGAAAAGTTTTTTTTTTTTTTTACTTGAAAGGATTATTCATGCATGTTGAATACTAATAATAATATGTCATTACTATACTATTATAATTTAGAGCTATAAATTGTATTATTAATAAATGTTTTTACCTAAAATTATTATAGGATATGAGAAATGAGAATCATTTGTTTTTGAGGAAGGCGTTGAAAAAAATTTTATTTTTGTGACAAATCAATTTGGATAATTTGAAAAAATAACATAATTTTGTTAGTATTAATATTTTAATTAGATATTGGATAGAGTAAGATATAAGAAAAAGTCACCTAGGAAATTTATTTTTTATACGTTTTCAGAAATCCTTGTCTGATTGTGTTGACAAATGAAATATCACTAATAGAATTAAAAAGACGAGAAGTAGCTAAAAGGAATTAAATATTTATTTGGTTTCTAACCATTAGATAAGCCCACGGGGCTTGGAGTAGTTGGTAGCGTGTCTACCTTCTAAACCGAACGTCGCGGGTTCGGACCCCAGGCAGTCCGATAATTTTAAATTTATGGCATTTGGATACCAAATGGCTTAAATAAGAATGCCTGGACCCCAATATGTACGTACATTAATCAATAACGGGTATCGTTTAAAGCAGTGGTTCCCAACCGGTGTGCCCCGGCACCCAAGGGTGCCGCAAGAATGCCTAAGGGGTGCCGCGAGATATTTAAATAAAAAAAAATAAAATAAAGAGGCGAAAAAATAAAGTTTTGCTAAAAAAAAAGGTCAAATGATTAAAATGGAAGCGGCAAAATTTTCCGTAGATCGGGAAAAATTAAGCTTTGCCAAAAAAAAAGGTCAAATGATTTTCACGCAAGGGAAAGAAAATTTGCCCCAGGGTGGAAAAAAATTTCGATTTGATAGGGGAAAAAAAGGAAGGGTGCCGCTAGTGTGTAATATTATTCAGAACGCACCTTTGGGGTGCCGTGGACTTCAAAAGGTTGGGAAACACTGGTTTAAAGTCTTAAATGGCCTAAGTTGCCGAAAATACTGTGTGAATGAGTGTATGAATGTGAGTGTGAATGAGAAAAAAAAAGTGTCTGTTAAAGAGAAAGAAAGAACTATTAGAAAACACTAGTTGAACTGTTTCGAAAAAGAAATCGATCAGTCCCCGAAACGTCGACAGTTAGGAAAAAAATATTTTTATTTATTCAATTCTTTTAGGTTGATTGGTTTTCTTAATTGAATTTAAAGCCAATAATATACTGTATATAATGCAGGGGCGTATATAAGGGGAGGGGACGAGGGGGCCCGGGCCTCCCCCCCCCCCCGAAATTTCCCAAACACATATACATATAGTAAGGAAGAAAGAAAAGAGCGATTGCAGCTAGGTTTATTTCGTTTAATAATTACTTCAAGCCGACGTTTCGGTCAGATATACGACCATCATCAGGGCTGAAGCGTGTCAACAAAATTCCCCAAAATGTCGAATGGCACAATCGTATAAATTATTTTTTGCCATTTCATAAGGACCAACAGGCTATGCGAGTCAAGGTTAGATTGAGCCTTGACTCGCATAGCCTGTTGGTCCTTATGAAATGGCAAAAAATAATTTATACGATTGTGCCATTCGACATTTTGGGGAATTTTGTTGACACGCTTCAGCCCTGATGATGGTCGTATATCTGACCGAAACGTCGGCTTGAAGCGATAAATAAACGAAATAAAATTAGCTACAATCGCTCTTTTCTTTCTTCCTTACTACAAGATCTACTCAGCTATCCACCTCACTCATATACATATATAGGGATATACAGACATCAGCGAAACAAATTTTTCCGCAGGATGGAAAACTTTGGTTCCGCAAAAGAAAAAATGTTCCGCAAAAAATTTCCTGTGAAAAGAATTTAGTTTCTTAAAAAAAAAATTTTCTGCAGAAAAATTTTTGAGTTCAGCCCCCCCCCCCCCCCCCGAAAAAAATTTCTATACACGCCCCTGATATAATGTATGGTAGTTGGACATTTGGATACCAAATGGTAAAAATAAATATATCTGGTCCCCCTAATATATCGTTCCTAAATAATTATGTATCGTTAAAAGATGGTTCAAACACGGAACCGAAACGTCAATTGAATAAATAAAGAAAAGAAAAAACCTTAGCTGCATCTCTCATTTCTTCTCTCTCTTAATAATAATATAACAGCACAGCTATAAAATACTTTGTGTACAAATATATTAAAGTTTTGTAAATAAGTTGTGTTCAAAAAAAAAGTGTGAGGGAAAAGCCTGTGGTGCTGGATGCAAAATAAATAAAAATAGTTTTCTCTTTTGAAAGACTTATCCAGGTCTATTCTCTATAAACGGGCGTTAAAATTTAAAATAAACAAATGGGTGTTAAAAAATAATGTAAAAACAATCAGCGTTAAAAAATACTATTCAAAATCACTTCCTTGCCTCAAATAGCTATTCTGTAAACAAAAATTTAAAGCCAAAGCGTTAACATTTAGTAAATAGTGTTAAAAATTAATGCCATGTCTATGGGGTGCCTTTAATATTTTAACGTCGTGTTTAAAATAAACATGGCGTCCTTAAAGGTTATGATTTTGATAGCTTTGAAATAAAAGCAACATGTTAACGTCGCTGTTAAAATTTTGTTTAGAGAATAGCATTTTTTTAACGCTTATTGTTTCTACATTACTTTTTAACACCCATTTGTTTATTTTAAATTTTATCGCCTGTTTTTAGAGAATAGGCTTTTTTTTAGGAGTTTAGACTTTCACAGTTGATATCATTAGTAAAAGAATTCAATTTTCGGTGGTTTATTTGTAAAAATTACAACGTTTCGGCCATTCATTCTGTGGCCTTCTTCAGAGACAATTCAGCTAAGATTACAAAGGTTGTTACATCTGTGACAATCTTTGTAATCTTAAGTTGTTAGCTGAATTGTACCTGAAGAAGGCCACAGAATGAGTGGCCGAAACGTTGTAATTTTTACAAATAAACCACCGAAAATTGAATTCTTTTACTAGAGAATAGATCTGATCGAGTGTTTTCATATAATTTTTTTATTTTTTTTTTAACTTATTGCATTTCCCTTTAAATATAATTTTTTGTTTTTTATGATGGGAGAGAGAGAGCGCGTTTAAATTTGATCCCGTTCTGTTTTTTTGCCTACCTGTTCTCCCCTGGAAGGGAAGTGCAACAGTTGTTAGTTGATGGCACCAGCTGCTGCCGGCCAAGACATGGGATGCACCCCGAATGCAACAGGCTTCACGAATTAGTGTGTGTGTGTGTGTGTGTTGTTCAACCGACGGTATCTATGTATATATGTATGGAATAGCGAAAAAAGAATTCATCCGATGCGCAATGTTCGCCTTCCGCCGCGTGACTGCGATAACCACGTCGACGCCAGGGGGCTGCTGCCTCTGGATGGGCATGCGCCCCGAATAGGCATGCACCGGCACCGGTACTGGCCAGGTCACCCTACAGTGGTCTCATTACAATTCAAATTTGCATTCCCATCCCCCCCCCCACCCTACCTTCCAATAGCAAATTATCAAGGGACTATCAAATCTCTTGAGGGAGAGATCAAAAAGTTGACTCGCTTTTGTTGTTGTTGTTGTCGATCGAAAGTGAGAGACAACAGGTTGATAATGACGATTTGACCCTATAAATTGATTTATTGAACGAATGTTTAATTATCCAAAAGATTTCGATTGATTTTTAAGAAATTCATTGGAAAAATAAAAAATGAGTCAACTATACATTTTCAAGTTCAAATTGGGACGAAACAAAAGCATATTGGGAATAAACAAAATCAAAATTGGATTAAACATAATCAAATTGGGATTTTACAATTTTAAATTTAAAGTTGAAAAATATCCACTTGGTATCCAAGAGGCTTAAATAAAATCATCGAACTGCCTGGGTCCGAACCCGCGACTCTTGGTATACAAGGCAAGCACGCTAGCCCCTACACCAAGACCCGAGGGCTCGATTAGGACTTGATAAACATAAATATATATATATATATTTAACAAATTTGTTGAGGTTAGACTTGTCAAGTCTAACCTCAACAAGGCATCTTCTCAGTTCCCGCAGTTGAGTTTCCCCTTTATGCTTCTCCTTTTGTTTTTATTTTCTTCCTGGCTGCATGTGACTATTGGTCATTATAGGTCTTCGGACCTTATGCACCCATTCCAAAAAAAAAAAAAAAAAAAAAAAAAAAAAAAAATTTGTGAGTAGGCCTATATATATTTATTTGTTAATGGGTCAAACGTCCCATGACCCCCGGAGACTTGCATAATTATGAATGACAAAAAGCTTGTAACAAACACCTGAAGAAGAGTATGACGTGTCCTCGAAACGTCGATATCAAAAAATAAATAAAAACTTGTATTTATTATATTTAATTCCTTTTAATTGAATCCTGATGTACTATATAAGTACTTTTTTATTATAATTTATTACCTTTGACCACCGGTTTAACATAAACGAAATTATTTAAAGTAAATATTCCGATATCTATTCATGTTTGGTTCAATATAATTTAGCTAAACCAATATATAACTAATTTATCAATAAATCAATTTCATCGTATTGAATCGAAAGGGACCCAGAGACACTTTGCTTTTGAATTTGTTTTTTAAGGGGCAACGGGAGCGAAGGCGTTACGCATGTTTTTCCCGATAAGATGGCGTTGTGTGTCATAAAAAGTATGCCCAAAAATCAAGTAATTCAAAAATTTGCCAAGAGATGTCAGAATGGTAGCTAATAATATTTAATGCATTTGGTTGATTTTCATTGATCTTTTAACAATAAATACTTTATAAATGTTATTATATATTATGTATCTTTTATAAAAGCATAAAAATATATAAATATAGGCAAGATGTAGGCTAATACTATATCGGCTGCTAGACTAGCCTGCCATCTATTGCAAGAATGCTCAACTAATTTGACAGTTGATTTTTAAATAAATCATCTAAGCTTATTTTAAAAATTTCTTAATTAATATGTGATTAATAATAACAATAAATTCATTTTTAAATTTAAAAAAAATTAGAGATTATTGGGACAGATTGTTTTGTATTTGCTTGATAACAAAAAAATTAATTACGATAATTTTTTAATAAGTCATTAAAAAAAATTATAGCTCGAGGTCCCGATAATCTCTTATGAATTTAATTCATTAAAAAAAAAAACACATTGAAAAATTCCTTATAATAGTCTAGTTTTTTTTTTAAAGTACGTTTAGACGTCGCTCCTGAACCCCTTAAGTATTAAAAACAAGTTAAGTTAATATATATATATATATATATTTTTTTTTTAAAGAAGAAATTCACTCCCCAGGCATTTCCCTGGAAAATAATTCATTTATAAGTGATCCAAGGAGGTGTTGAAAATAATAAGTGATCGACGCGTCGCGACGGGGAGAAGGTTCCCTGATTGACCTCCGATATAGAGCATTTAAGTTTTTTGCGATAATGAAATTAATACAATTGAGAGAGGAATCGTTTTTTCAGACATCCGAATTTCATAATTAAATACAACAAACATATAAACCGGATTGAACCAATTTGCTAGCAGAATCCTCATGTGCAACGTCCTCACTTGATTGAGTTTAAGTAAATTAAAGAATTATAATTTCAATGTCTGTTAGGTCATTCACCCGTGACATCTTCACCATTGCAGATTTTTTATTTATGCTTTTTCTTGAGTTATTAAAGGGGTTCAGGAGCGACGTCTAAACGTACTTTAAAAAAAACTAGACTATTATAAGGAATTTTTCAATGCGGTTTTTTTTTAATGAATTAAATTCATAAAAGATTCTTGGGACATCGAGCTATAATTTTTTTAATGACTTATTAAAAAATTATCGTAATTAATTTTTTTGTTATCAAGCAAATACAAAAAAAAACAATCTGTCCCAATAATCTTTAATTTTGTTTAAATTTAAAAATCACATATTAATTAAGAAATTTTAAAAATAAGCTTAGATGATTTATTTAAAAAACCAACTGTCAAATTAGTTCAGCATTCTTGCAATAGATGGCAGGCTAGTCTAAGAGACGATATAGTATTAGCCTATATCTGGCCTTTATTTATATATTTTTATGCTTTTATAAAAGATACATAATATATAATAACATTTATAAAGTATTTATTGTTAAAAGATCAATGAAAATCAACCAAGTGCATTAAATATTATTAGCTACCATTCTGACATCTTTTGGCAAATTTTTGAATTACTTGATTTTTTTGGGCATACTTTTTATGACACACAACGCCATCTTATCGGGAAAAACATGCGTAACCACTTCGTTCCCGAGCCCCCATAAGACGGACGAACAAGGACCTCGATACGAATTTCAAATAATAATAATAATTCGAGAAAGTTGTAAAAAAAGTACTGAAGAATTTAAGAAATTATCAACTAATATTGAAAAGTTGAATAATTTGCCTGAGCGCCTGGAGAATAGGCATCAATAGGTCCTGAGACGTTGAGCCTGGCACCGGGGGGAAGGCGTCGCCAACAAAATGAGTAAGGAGGTTAGTGGTAGGGAAAGGGGCACAAATTCTCAAAGAAATCATCCCATTTAAGGTGTAATTATCCTACCCCACCCCCTCCTCCTTTCTACTTGAAATCACAAAAAAGATTTTAAATCAAAAAAATATTAAGAATTTCTTTGATCTTTATGAGTAGTTTAAAATAAAAAGTAGGAATGATTCATTTATCCTATTTGATTTTGAGATTTAATTATTTGGATTGGCCTCTTTTTTGATTATTTTATAGGTGAACTTTAGATACAACAGGTTGATGTTGATTTGACCCTTGGATTGATTTATTGAATGTTTAATTATCCAAGGTATTTTATTGATTTCGAAACGTTCCGTTAATTTCACTTTCACTTGCCCAGCCAAGATTTTTTTTATTTTTAATGAAGTATTAAAAGAGAAGTCGAATCTATTATTCTATTATTAAGAATAAATTTCTTTGGTCTGGGAATCCCGTCACAAACGAGAAAAATTTCTTTCATGTGAATTGGCTTCAAACTTAGTGCAGTTCAGATATTTCATAGACCCAATTCTTATTAGATTAATTACTCAGAAATACATCCCGGAAAAACAACGGAAGGGCAAAATAGGTTATACAGTATAGCTAAGGCAAGAGACAAGGCTTCTAAGGATTTCACCCACATTAGACAAATAAAGGACATAGAAGGAAGAGTGCTGAGGAAAGAGGAGGATATTAAAAACCGATGGCAGAATTATTTCAAAGGATTGTTGAATGAAGAACATCCTAGAAAAGATAATGAGGGTGTAATAAGTAATGATATTGAAACACCAGGTATAGAAATGGAAGAAATTTCAGAGGCCTTAAGCAGAATGAAGAGAGGGAAAGCTGTCGGTCCAGATAACCTACCAGTTGAAGCATGGAATGCGTTAGGGAAAGAGGGAGTATTCCTTTTGTGGGACTTGTTACGTAAGGCTCACGACGAGGAAAGGATACCAGAAGCATGGAGAGAGAGCGTGGTGGTGCCCATCTATAAAGGTAAAGGAGACATCCAGGAATGCAGAAATTATAGAGGAATAAAGTTGGTGTCCCATACGATGAAAGTATGGGAACGCATTCTGGACAGAAGGATTAGGAAAGTTGCAACCATATCGGACAAACAGTTTGGTTTTATGCCAGGGAGGGGAACGATGGGCCCACTATTCGCTCTGAGACAATTATTGGAAAGGTATGGGGAGAAAAAGAAAGACCTGCACTTGATCTTCATAGATCTTGAAAAGGCCTATGATACAATTCCAAGGGAAGAGTTGTGGAGATGCATGGCGGTGAGAGGAGTCCCTGACAAGTATATAAGAGTAGTGAAGGATATGTATCATGGCGCACATACCAGAGTCAGATCAAGTGTTGGAGTTTCTGATAGTTTCCCTGTGACAGTGGGTCTACACCAGGGGTCGGCATTGAGCCCATATCTCTTTAATATTGTTTTGGATGTGCTAACAGAGGGGGTGAAAGGCGTGGGTTTTTGGTCGGGAATTTTTGCTGACGACATTGTAATAGTGGAGGAGAGCAGAGAGAGAGTCGAGAGAGCGCTAGAGTGTTGGAGAGAGGCGATTGAAGATGGAGGACTCAGAATAAGCAGAAAGAAGACAGAATACTTGTGGTTTGGCGGAGAAGGCAAGAGTGGGGAGGTATATTTACAGGGGGAAAAGCTGCAGAGAGTCAGAGATTTCAAATATCTGGGCTCCATTGTGGCTAGTGAGGGGGGTCTTGATAAAGAGCTAGACCACAGGATTCAAGTTGGTTGGATGAATTGGAGAAGGGTATCTGGAGTCTTGTGCGACAGAAAGATAAATGCCAAGGCAAAGGGAAAAATTTTTAAAACTGTAGTGCGACCCGCGATAATTTATGGCAGTGAGACCTGGCCGATAAAGAAAGCGCAGGAAAGAAAGTTGGATGTGGCGGAAATGAGAATGGTGAGATGGGCTTTGGGAAAAACAAGAAGGGATAGAGTGAGGAATGAGAAGATCCGAGAAATGGCAGGGGTGGTGGAGGTATCCAAAAAGATCCAGGAAAGTAGGCTGAGATGGTTTGTTCATGTGATGAGAAGAGAAGAGGAATATGTGGGGAAGAGAATGTTGAATTTGAAGGTGGAAGGAAAGAGACCAAGGGGTAGGCCCAAAAGGAGATGGATGGACTGTGTGATCGAGGACTGCAGGCAGAAGGGATTGGAGTTTGAGGATGTGCAGGATAGGGCTTTGTGGAGAGAGAAAATAAAAATGAGCGACCCCTAGAAAAAAAAAAAAATAGGGATAAGCCACAGCGAAAGAAGAAGACTCAGAAATACATCCCGACTAGAAATTACCTTGGGATCACTCAGAGTATACATCTGGACCTCATTGGGTCACAACGAGGCATGCCCAATAGGGAAATTCCCAGGAAAAATAAAATAACTTATTGTCAATTTCTCCCAATTGGGTTCTGTGTGCGGGGAAATAATTGTCCATAGTGTGCCTACCTCCTATACCAAACGTCGCGGGTTCGGACCCAGGCAGTCCGATGATTTTATTTAAGCCGTTTAGATACCAGATGGCTTAAATAGAAATGCCTGAACCCCAAATAGATATTTTCAATTCAACGGTTATCGTTTAAAGTCTTATATGGCCTGAGTTGCCGAAAAGACTGTGTGAAGTGTGTGTGAATGAGAAAAAAGTGTGAATGTTTTATCAAAAAAAAAAAAATAATAATAATAATTGTCCAAATTGTAAAAGCGCCTCATTTAAAGCATAGGTTCTCAACGTGAGTGATAACGCCCCCTTGGCGTTTGAGACTCTTGGGGGGGGGGGGGCACTAAAAGACTCAGAGAAAATTGGGGGACATTGAGATGGTGCAGAGGTGCCGTGGGCAGATTAAAAAATATAGTCTAAAAAATTAAAAAAGGCAAAAAAAAAAAAATACATGCTAATCACGTACTAAAGTAAAGTAAAAAATTAATATCGTTTAATTTTTGTTATTGTAGGTATTGTATTTATTTTTTATCACTTGGATTTAGTACTGTAGCAATTTGTTGATACAGTACTAAAAAGAGAAATCGACTTCATATTACTGAACGCTAACTTACGGTTGCTTTAAAGTAAAATCAAGCCTGATACAAGGGCGGATACAAAGGGGGGGGAGTAAAGGGGGAAATTACCCCCCCTCCCCCCCCCCCCCGAGATTTGAGAAAAATATTTTTTTTTTTTTTTTTTTGGGGAAAACAAATTGTATTTTTAATAAAAAATTTTAAAAATTAATACTTAAAAATTTGATTTGTAAATATATTCTGGTAAACAAGTACAGAATGCGCCTTTAAATTACCGATAATAAGAAAAAATTGTGTGCTGTGCGACCAGTAACACCAGATTACCCCCCCCCCCCCGAGAAACTCCTCTGGATCCGCCACTGACCTGATATTAGCAAACTCCCTTAAAATGCATAAAATTCATTCAACCTTCTCATAAGTTATGTCATAAATTTATGTTTTTTGAATGTTAATAAAAATATTCGCCATTATAACTTCTATAGAAGGCCAACTACACCAAGTCCGTGTCCCAAAAAACTTTTTAATATTATTATTATTATTATTTATAGAAAAAAAACATGTTCTTTGGGTTAATAGATTATTTGTAATTTAAGGATATAATACAACAGGTTGATTAAGAGATGGCCCGGTGATTGATTCGTTGGACGAATGTTTAATTATAAGAGAGGTTTGTATTGATTTCAAATCTTTCATTTATGGAATTTCACTTTGAACTCTTGCCAAGTCAATTATTGTATTATTTATTCGCTCAATAACGGAAATGGATGGATTACAAATGAAATGGAATTTAATATTAGAATTGAACAGCAAAAATCAAATTTTAATCCATTATAAATAATGGATGTATTTTGACAATACTAATAGCAATGATATTTATTTCGAGAAATAAATAGTTGCAAAGGGGAATAAAACCAGAATATTATTGACACCATCACAACCATATGAGATAACGCTGCAGTGGAAAACTAATTTTTTGCATAAATTTGAATATATTTTGGGAAAGTGAGTGACATCACCCTCCAAGTGAAAAACAAAGCAGTAAATCATTTTTTTTTTAACATCCTCACCTATACACACACAGATAACCGTTATTTTATGAATATATAGATATATATGGGGTTCAGGCATTCTTTTTTAAGTCATTTGGTATCCAAATGGCTTAAATAATATCATCGAACTGCCTAGAAACCGAACCCGCGACCCTTGGTGTAGAAGGCCAGCACTCTAGCAACTACACCAAGCCCGGAGGCAGTAAATCATTATTAGCCACAGAATCATGATGTTATCATCCCTTTCCTAGGTACAAAAAAGAATACAATAACAAATACAACACAACAAAAGGAAAAAAAAAGAAAAATAGAAATGTATGCCCGTTAACAATCAAGTTCCGGGGTGACCGAGCCGGACCTCGGTCTTTTTTTTTTAAAATTTTAAAAAACTAAAAAAAGTACATCAGGAAAGTGCGAATACTCGAAGGGCGCGAATTTGATTTGTATAGAAGAAATAAGAAAACACTTAAAATTTGAAAGAAATATAGCGAGACAATTTGCTCCTCAATGGAAACATCAATAAAAATCTGGTGTGACTGGCGCACAGCACACAACTTTCTCTTACCTTCGGTAATCGAAAGTTGTGTTCTGTGCTTGTCACACCAGATTTTTCGTGTCGACATATATTTAGTTTCCGTCAATATATAAAGTGGTCTTCAGAAGATTTCAATGGCAAAATGAGAATATAATTTTTTTTCTTTTTTTTTTAAAACATTCCTCTTTTTTCATTCACACTCACACTCCACACATATTCACACAGTTTTCGGCAACTTAGGCCATTTAAGACTTTGACGATAACCGTTGTAATATATATTATCTATTAGGGGTTCAGGATTTCTATAAGCCATCTGGTATCCAAATGGTAAATAAAATCATCGGATGTGGGTCGAACCCGGACGTTTGGTATAGGAGGTAGGAAAAAGGGGCGAGAATATACATTAGAAAGAGCATCTAAAAAATAATTGATTTATGAATTTTAATCAAAATCGTTAGAGCGAATTTTGAGAAAATCGAAAAAAACTGAAAAAGTACATAAGTAAAGTACTAGTACTCTTTGGCCGATTTTGATTAAAAGCTTATTTTCACGCTCCCGGGGGGTGTTTAACTTAAATATAACATTTCAGTCTCATAGCTTAATTCCTTCATGCTTAAAATTGAACCCAGACACACACACACACACACACAGACCATGTCGCGAAAACCACTTTTTTGGATTCAGGGGACCTCAAAACGTGTATATCCATCAAAATCTCGACATGGAATTTTTGACATGAATTCAATACTTTCTCTATATATATTACATATATACATAGGTAAGAGAAAGTAAAAACAAATCAAGAGATCTAAACAAAGCGAACTAGCTCAAGATTAGTGGACACCTATAGATAAACAACAACAACAACAACGAATCTTTAACACAGACTTAAAATGAAAGATATTCTCGTTTCACGACAAGAAGCCGCAGGCTAAAAAATCCTGTTTGCATAACTCACCCTCCTCTCCCCAATCCAGGCAAAAATTCCATTTGCTGCCGATGCTGCCTTTGCTGAAGTTCTCAAATTCTAAAAAAAAAATAATTAAAAATTAAAAACAGATACTAAATTTATGAATTTGTATGTTTATGTGATTATGCTCAGTAGAAGCCTAAAATATTCACCTTCAGGAGGAGTTGAAGGTCATTCGACGGATTCCCTTTTCAATTCAGCTTATTCCAGTTGCAGTGGTCAAATCTGCAAAAAGGATATCTTTAAGAATCTGTCTCACTTATCAAAAGGTAACAATGACGCCAAGATCAACATACGTACCTGTTTCTCAAGTTGATTTTTCTTTAAAGGGCCTCCACATCTCCCCTTACAGCCCTCCCTATCCTCCAAAAGTGTTCTTGGGCAAATCATGATGTTTATGGCTGATTGTAGAGTTTGATTGATGCAAGATGTTTTTTTAAAGATTCATTAAGATATTGAGGATCAATGATAAATTTGCCCAATTCTTATATTGCTATCAAGTTTACCAGAACGAAGCAATAGGTAGAGTCTATTCACAGGATTCAAATATTCATTTTTATTTCTAAACAAGTTCATTGATGTTGATATTTGAATATCATTTTTCTTAATTATTTCACTTTATTAGAGGGAATAATATGGCGACATGATATAGTGAAAATTGAGCGAATATTTTCTTATTTTGTTTGTTTATTCTTTTTGATGTGTCACCTAAAAAAAAAAAATAAATTTACAAAATTAATATCAAGAAATTAGCGTGATTAAAAAAAAAATGAATAGGCCTACTTAAGATTTGATATTTTATTTTATTTATCAAAATAAAAATATATTTATTTATTTGAGTTGACGTTTTAGATCCGATTTATCAAAGTCCCTGTTTTCTTGTTATGCTTTTCTATTTATTTTATCTTGAAATTTGCATGCCACCACGGCATGATATGATGAGAAATAATATTTCTAAATTTTTATAATGATGCCCTTGACTAAAAAAAAAGAAAATAATATTTTTCTTATATCTTTGAGTAATTATTTTGAATGGATTTAATTAAATATTTACGTACTGAAGAATTCACTTGGTTGCATTCGAAGAACGCCGAAGTGCAGCCCCCACTCCCAACCACCCATCTGAAACAAAGGAGAAAATTATAAATATTAATATTATATTTAAAAGTAGAATTTGAAAAAAATATTAAGAGAATTGAAAAATGAAATATATAATATATAACGAATTCTGGCTGTTATACAATTAGATTAATGATATAAAAAGAGGATGCAGCCAATAATAAAAATCATTTATTTTGTTAACACTCTTTATTTCGGAACGTTTCGGCTATGATCAACAAAGCCATCTTCAGCCCTCCACGCTAGCTACTATTATGACGATTTATTAACAAAACAATTATTTAATGAATGTATGTACGGTATATATTTCTAGCTTGGAGGGCTGAAGATGGCTTTGTTGATCATAGCCGAAACGTTCCGAAATAAAGAGTGTTAACAAAATAAATGATTTTTATTATTGGCTGCATCCTCTTTTTATATCATTGAAATATATAATAATTGGTTAGTAGTATTATCAATGATATTTCATTAATAATCAGCTGTTTTTTTCAAATTCCTTTTATATATATTAAAAATTAGTTACCTTGAAGAAGTACTCGCAGAAACCTAAGTCTTCTGTCTTCAAAATCTAACCTACACCCAATCCCCTCTGTGGCTCAGTTGGCCACCTAACTCTTCAGTGGAGAGCCTCTTCTTTCTTGAGACGATCGCGAAACACGAACACTCCCGATAGACAGGTAAGTCTATATTTCAAAAAAGTTATCGATAACGGAACGGTGAAACGCGCCCACACCCAAGTAAAGTTGAAGAAGAAGAAATGAAAATAGAAAAAACGGTGTTAGGATGCGAATCCCGGTAAGTACAAGACCGGAGTCAAGGACCTGAATGCCTCAGTAAGAGTATGGTGAGGGTCGGAATGTATAAAAAAGCTAAACAACACCTATCCTATCCAAAGAGCGCACCACTCCGCCTCTAACCTACCCTCCACTAAAACATTCAGGGCCAAGAATCCAGTGGACGACCGGTTTTCGATTGAAAGATTTAGATAATCTTTCTTGCAAAAAAACGCGTTAATAGAGAATCCTCTTTTTTCTCCTGAACATCAGTCAATTAGGGAATAGACATTCTTTTCTGGGAATCCCTATCCTAATCACCTAACGTTGCAGTGCCCCAATCACTGCCGTCCTATTGGGAAACAATGGGGAAGAAATAACAACACCTATGCCAGTATAAGAACATCATTCCCCAATCGAAAAACATTCAGTTGATACTCAGAGGATCCTGAGGCCTAGACCCACCCTTCATCCCCCCCCAAAATGAAAGCGTGAGCGCAGAAATGTTTTATCTCCCCCTAGATTCTATATAATGTAGTATATCTAACTTAAAGGATTATGTGTATTTAACATTTAAATTAAGCTGAAAAAGAAAAAAAGATAGAAAGAGATGAAGAGATAGCCCAATACACATATCCTTCCTATGACTGATAAACCTAAAAGCTAAACACTTTGTTTTGTCTCATGAAGATGATGTCCCACGGTGGATGTTGTAATTTGCATTCGTAATAGAATACAAATTTTACAAGACAACCTACTTACATACACATCCATTGTTATCCCACGATGTCTTCAATCGATGAATTGGGGCTGTGAAAAAAATGGTTAAATTAGGGATTCTGGAATGGAGAAAGAAAATATTAATACATCCTATTTTTATTTTTGTATCTATCTAAAATAAGTTATTGAAGTCGAATCAAAAAGAAAAAGAAATTTTGAAAAAACCTATTTATATCTAACTCTGCGCCCCGCTAATAAAAATAAATATGCAAGCCTTAGTTGTACTGCAGGTGCTGGAAGCGCAGTTTGAGCCCTGAAGACAGGAGCAGCTAGCAGGTTCATGAGAAGTGAAGGCTGGTGATGACTCTTCTTACACTGTTTGCCATCTGAAAAAATAAAAAAATAATATAATAAATAAATTTATTCTATTTAAGGTATATTTTTCAAGAGAGTTAGGGTAGGAGGATGGTTTTAAGCCCCAGTGGTCATTGATCTTCAATAATATTTTATAAAGAAAAATTGTTTAATAATACTTTATATTAGGGAAATTGATTTAATTAAAAAAAAATCTGGTGTGACTGGTCGCACAGCACACAACTTTATCTTACCTTCGGTAATCGAAAGTTGTGAACTGTGCTTGTCACACCAGATTTTTTGTGTTGAGATATATTTAGTTACCGACAGTAGAGTACATTTGAATTCAAGATGTAAAATTTATAAGTATGGGAAAATATTTATATTTTGTTACCATAGCAACCATAGGAGAAATTCCTATCTTTCCTATGAAGAACAAGAGTAAAGTGGTCTTCTGAATATTTCAATGGC
>JAKCPI010019533.1:0-13432 GCA_023213315.1 Euborellia annulipes
ATAATTGCTGTTATTATAATAAATGTTGTCAAAGGCTGCAGCTAGGAGGGTAGAAGAAGAAGAAGGAGGGAGGTGATAGTGAATTAATTTCCCCTCCTTTCGCCCTTTTACGTTAGAAAACAAACACAAGCAAAACATTACCGAGACAAAAAGAACAAAATCTCTCCCTCATTTTTTCCTTAAATCATCCTCAGATCCTGTCTTGTATTCACGTAAACGTCTCTTTTTGTAATTAGTTGTTTATACTCTATTAAATTATAATAATAAAAAGAAAATTCTTCATTGATTACACTACTTGACCAAAATAAAACTTTTTTAAGCTCATTTCATAATTTTTCTATTCATTATGATCTCAAATCAGAAAATGATCAGTACTGGCTGTTTTTACATTGTCCAGACATATCTATCTACTTTTTAAAATATAAATTTCAATTTCAAAGATATTTAGATTAGTGTTATTACTAGTTTAAAGTATATTTTGAGTTTTAGGCCTCTAAAAAAAAGATTTTTAAATTAGAGCGGCAAAATTTTGGGATAACAGACTTTCAAAGCTCAATGAACATGCGCCCGCGGGCTTGGAAGTAGTTGGTAGCGCGCCTACCTTCTATATCGAACGTCGCGGGGTCGGACCCCAGGCAGTTCGATGATTTTATTTAAGCCATTTGGACACCAAAAATGACTTAAATAAAATGCCTGGAACCCCAATAGATAATTTCATAAAATAACGGTTATCGTCAAAGTCTTAAATGGCCTGAGTTGCCGAAAAGACTGTGTGAATGTGTGTGTGAGTGTGAGTGTGAACGAGGAAAAAGTGTGAACGTTTAAAAAAAAACAAAAAAAAAACAAAGGAATGAATACTAACTATTAAACAATTGGATTGGTAATAAAAATTTGAATTGAATCTTTTAAACAAATTTAATTTAAAACAAAATTTGACGTCTAAAAATAATCCTCTTAGATAATTTAAAATTTTAATTATGCTGGAAGCCGCGGAGGGTCAACCAGATCCCAGCTCATCTCCACCATGTTATCTATTAATCTGAAAAGAAATCACTTTATAGCAAGAAGGAATTGAGCTTCCGAGGTTGTGTTTATTTTTAAGTTAGCTATCACCGTGAAACGAGACACGAAGCTTTTAAACAAAATCTGTTAAAAAAGAGTACTAGTATTTTACTGATGTACTTTTCCCTTTTTTTTTTCGACTTTCTTAAAATTCGCTCCTAATATTTTGAATAAAATTCATAAATCAATTATGTTTTAGATGCTCTTTAAATTATTTTTTGCTGGCGTAGGGTTAGCGTGCTAACCTCGTATACCAAACGTCGCGGGTTCAGACCCCAGGCAGTCCAATGATTTTATTTAAGCCACTTGGATACCAAATGGCTTAAATAAGAATGCCTGGACCCCAAATAAATATATATTATATAAATACGAGTATCGTTTTAAAGTCTTAAATGGCCTTTAAGATGTCGAAAAGACTGTGTGTATGTGTGTGTGAATGTGAGGTGAATGAGAAAAGAAAAAAGGAAGTGTGAGTGTTTTTAAAACAAAAAGAAAAAAAAAATTATTTATGGCCTTTGAAACTTTTGAAGTAGACTTTATTCTTGTACTTTATAGAAAAGTAAGATGCCATGGTAACAAAATATTTTTCAATTTTTTATAAATTATATATTTTGAATATAGGTGGGTACCTAATATATGTCGACAAAAAAATCTGGTCTGTCAAAGAAGGCAAATTTAATTTACGGGAGATCAAGGGCCGATAAAGCAAGGGGGGAGGTAAAGTGGGTAATTACCCCCCCCCCCAGATTTGAAAAAATACTTTTTTCAAATCAAAAAAAAATGTATTTTTAATGTACAATTTTAAAAAATCTGGTGGATTGGCGCATAGCACACAACTTTCTCTTACCTTCGGTAATCGAAAGTTGTGTACTGTGCTTGTCACACCAGATTTTTTGTGTCGACATATATTTAGTTCCCGACAGTAGGGAATATTTGAATTCAGATGTAAAATTTATAAGTATGGGAAAATATTTATATTTTGTTACCATGGCAACCATTTCTCCTATCTTTCCTATGAAGCACAAGAGTAAAGTGTGCTTCAAACAATTTTGAGGGCAAAACGAGAATATACATTTGAAAGAGCATCTAAAAAATAATTGATTTTTGAATTTTAATCAAAATCGTTAGAGCGAATTTTGAGAAAATCGAAAAAAAACTGAAAAAGTACATCAGTAAAGTACTAGTACTCTTTGGCCGATTTTGATTAAAAGCTTATTTTTCCGGTCCCGGAGGGTGTTTAACTTAAATATAAAATTTCAGCCTCATAGCTCAATTCCTTCATGCTTAAAAGTGAACACAGACACACCCACACACACACCCACCCACCCACCCACCCACAGACAGACCATGTCGCGAAAACCACTTTTTGGATTCAGGGGACCTCAAAACGTGAAGATCCATCAAAATCTCGACATCGAATTTTTGACATGAACTAATACTTTCTCTCTATATATATATTACATATATACATAGGTAAGAGAAAGTAAAATTAATACTTTCTTCTTCTTCTTTGAGGGTTTGGGTGCATCAGCAGCATGGCTATTAGCACCCCAAGGTCCAGGCGATCGACACAGGTTTAGATTTGGTCGAATATCTTAATCTCTTTCAGATATAGAATTATGGAATCTTGGTTTGTAGGAGAAGCTAAAATGTCAGCAAATTCCTTCCCTTTAAAAAACTTGACACGTACGGGCTCAAGGCCACAGCACTCGAAGATGTGTCTGATTGAGAGACGAAAGTCAAAAAAGGAACATTTGGGTGGGTCACTTTTTACTATGTAATGTGTAGGTGCGTGAATCTAGAGTGCCCAATTTGCACTCTGGTCAACACTACATCATCTCTTCTTTCTATAAATGGTAGGTAATTCTAGTGATTCTTGGCTTAATTGAATGAAGTTTATTTTCGAGCTCAGCGTCCCATCGGCTTTGCCAGACCTGATGCAATTTCTCTCGGGCCAGAAGCTGGAAATCTTGGGCAGTTATACCATTGACATCAAGTATTGCTTTACACACACCCTCCTTTGCAGCTCGTTGCCATAAATCCCGCTGTGACTTGGAACCCATATGAACACAATGTTATACTGATTCTTTCTTAGCACAGACAGGATGTTCCAAATTTCTGCTACCACAGGGTGGGCGAGATTGCAATTCTTAATGGATTCAATAGAACGTAGCGAGTCAGAGATTATAAGAAAGTTCTTTTCGACCATAATTGACAGCATATTAATGGCATGTCTTATGGTTAGGAGTTCGGCGGTATAAACGGATGTGAAGCTGGGAAATTTCAGATGGGTAGCATCCTGCTCAATAATTATACCTCCACCGACACCAGCAAAAATTAATACTTAAAAATTTGATTTGTATTTATATTCTGGCAAACATGTACAGAATGCGCCTTTAAATTACCGAAATTAAGAAAAAAAAATAGTGTGCTGTACGACGAGTCACACCAGATTAACCCTCCCTTCCCCGAGAAACACCTCTAGATCCGCCCTTGCGGGAGATGCGACCAGTCACGCCAGATTTTTTTTTTGTTTTCAATTTATTAATAAATTGACGATGTTGATGATTATACATTTTATTTTATATTGATTTGTCTCCTCCATCATCGTTGTCATCCATTTTGTTTTGTCATTTATTTTATATTTCAGCCCCCCCCTCCCCCGCCCCCCTCAAACCATCCTTTGGATTATTTTAACATATATAAAATAAAAACGTTTTAATTGAAAATTGAATATTGTTTTCCCAGTTAATCTCTGTTGATCGATTAATTGTCATAATCCTAATGGCTAATTATTTCTTCAGGTTCTCTCTCTCTCTCTCTCTCGCTGGGCTATTTTATAATTTTAATTTTCCTTTTCCAATTAAATATAATGAAATATAAATTGAATTTCAATTATATTGTATTAAAAAAAAAAGAAGAAAAAATCTGTAAGGGTTAATGGTATTATGTATTTATTATGATGATGGAAAGTCAGTCACGTGATCAAAAATATAATAAAAAAAAAAATTTAGATTAGTGTTTATTATTATTACTAGTTTAAAGTATATTTTTGAGTTGTAGGCCTCAAAAAAGATTTTTAAATTAGAGCGGCAAAATTTTGGGATAACAGACTTCCAAAGCTAATCAAGAGCAAAGGAATGCATACTAAATATTAAGCAATAGGATTGGTCTCGATAATTTAAAATTTTAATTATACTGACACCGCGGAGGGTCAACAGATCCCAGCTTATCTCCACCATGTTACCTATTAATCTGAAAAGAAATCACTTTATAGCAAGAAGGAATTGAGCATCGAAGGTTGAAAATTTATTTATTTATTCAATATATTTATTTTAAACTTTTTAATCTTTTTTATTATATTTATTTTTTATTTATTCAGAGATTGGAGGGCGCTTCAGCTACCAGGGCCATTTGCGCCTCACGGTACAAAGGAGAACATACACATTTCATTTTGCTACAAGACGGTTACAGATTATAAAAAAAAAAAAAAAATTATTTATATAATTTAACATTTTCAATATCATAATGATATCACAGATAATCTTCAAATCGAAGGATAACATTATTTCTTTTAATAAATAACAACAATAATATAAATAAATTAATAAACAGTCAACAATAAGTACTAGCTAATAAATATATTTGTTAATTATATTTATTAGCTAGTATTTATTGTTGACTGTTTATTAATTTATTTATATTATTGTTGTTATTTATTAAAAGAAATAATGTTATCCTTCGATTTGAAGATTATCTGTGATATGATTATGATATTGAAAAAAATACAGTATTAAAAAAGGAATTGACCCGTAATATCAAATTTTAAATTTCTAGCTCATCGGGAAATTTTTTGAAAATTAACTAATTCGCGTGAGGCCCCAAATAAAGTAGGGGAGAGCGGGGCTATTTCGTATAGTGAGGCTAAACCGTACAGTCTGTTTCTCGTCTATTTCTCAAGATATTGAGGTCTGATCGGAGCTGCAACCTAGCACCCCATCTAGCAAGCTGTAATGTTGAGAAAGTTCCACCGAGCGCATGGTGTACCTCGGATTATTGTGAAAAAACATGTTTTGGTGAATTTTCTTTTAATTTTGAGCCAGTTTAAAATAAGAGGTGACTGGAGAACTTTTACTTATAAACTAGTTTATATGAATTCATAAGCAACTACTCTTCTTCAGCTATCTTTTGATACCAAGTGATAACAAGTTAGGCTAAGAATTTTGAGGTTAGGACATAAAATCGCCACAAGCTACATGTTGGGGCTAAACCGTACAGAAACGTTAGAGAGAAAAAAAATCCAACATCGAGAAGAAGATTGTAAAAAGTAAAGCTCGAGTGAACTCTAAACCAAAGAAGTCAAGTTTCAAGACAAGGGGTTCTGTAAAATCAAGTAGCCGAAGAAAAATTAAGTTTGAAGATGATGGTTCAGGTGCTGTATGTGCGCAGGGTGGGTGGGTCCATTCGGCTTGCAGTGCTGCAGAGCCTGCTGATAAATTCGTTTCTGATTCTTGTTTAAACAAATAAATTTAAAATTAATTAATTTATTTATTTTTTTTCATTTCTTTTATCCTTTCATGTTATTTTCTTAGTTGTACGATATAGCCCCTCCCGTTGTACGGAATAGCCCCAACCTCCAGGGCTAATCCGTACAAAGACACATTTTTTTTGAAATTAATTAAAAATACTTATCAGTGGCATAATGTCAATTTCTTTGTTTGTAGTGGGTAGCTAATGAACTAAATTACATGTTGTTTATTTTCTCATAATTTTAACTCAAAATTCTCTCCAGCTACAACTATTCTCCCTTAAGTGTACGGCATAGCCCCGCTCTCCCCTACTAAATTTGTTTGGTCTATTTTGATTTAGTTTCAGAACTCTAGCTCATCGGGAAATGTCCTAAAAAATAGTTTACCTGGAAAAAGTATGATAAATAAAAGCATTTAAAAAGGAGAATGGGGTGGGGGCAGGGGAAATGTAAAGGGTAACGATCTGTCACACTGGTCCACGCTCCGGAACCAGAGGCGCATCCTCCACCGCATCACCATAAACAGCCGGAAGGCAGGGAACCGCAGGGCCCCGGACCCATCCCTCTTCCAAAACACCCTTACCAAGGTTGTTCGTCTAGTCACTTCCGGGAGTAGATTCCACGAACAGCCACGAACATCCGTCCCATACCTCGGGATTTCGAAATAACTATCTAAGTAACAAAGACAGTTATGCACTTTATAAGTCGGAGGGGCAATATCCCCAAATGGGGAGTTTAAAAAAATTCAGGTCCCATCCTCCTTATAAAAATTAATTGTAATTATAATATAATTCGCCGTCTGTCTGTCTCTCTGTCCGTCTGTCTATCCCGCTCTATTTAGGCAACTTCCCGTTGGAATTTTGAACTTTTACATCCATAACGAGGATCTTCTAGGGATTACAGGAAAATTATTTTCATCCCGAAATTCCTATAATTTTTTGAGTTATTAATAATAATAATTGGGCCGGCGCCCTAGGTTAAGGGCAGTCCACCCGCCGCGAAAGCGTGGAGGTCCTGGTTCGACTCCAGGCGGTGCAATTTTGTTCAATCTTAAGCACAAACATATCTCCCAAATTTGCTATCTTAAACGATATATTGACTGGATAATGAACAGTCTATTTGAGCATTGATTGAAAAACAGTGGCGTAGCGAGGGGGGATTTCTGGAAAATATATTTTAAATTTGGTACAGTGAGCGCCACAATTAAGTCCCCACCTGATTGATAGCTTTAGCCTTAAGTAAGACTTATATGGTATGAAATATAGTAAATGGTGAAATAATTTTAAATTTTAAACGGTAAAATAAAATCATCTGTACCAGATTTTACATTTTACCTTTTCGGTCATTAAAATTATTTCACTTTACACCATATACTTAAGGCTAAAACTATCAAGTGGGGACTTAATTGTTGCGCTCACTGTACCAGTGTAATACAGTATAATAGTTTTGTATATTTTACATATAATTTATAGTTTTCGAATGGGACGGGGGGGGGGGGCGCTAAAAAGTTCTTGTGCCCCGGGTGCGAGTTAAGCTCGCTACGCCACTGTTGAAAAATTCCAACCTTTGCAAACAAGGCTCTACCTATTTAATTAATCTTAAAGTTACGATTTCACATAGGAAATGCAGAGAAATATTTTTGTATTCTTTGCATTTGTGTATTCCATGAATGTAAACAAATCCTCAAGCAGGCACTGAATTGGAATAGTAATAAGAGTCTTTTTTTCATAATTAAGAAATGGTGAGGCCGGTGGGCCTGGCAAGAAGAAGGAACAACAGCCACCAAGATCATCATTGTTAAGCAACGCCAAATGATGCTGAAAATCGGGATGGGTGGCCCCCGAAAAACAAGACCATTGAACGCCCGCCCGATACGTGTATTTAATAAATAATCAATAAATTTATAAAAGCCAAATGGCCTCTGCAGCCGAAATGACTTAAAAAGAAAAAAAGAAAAGGTGAGCAAGCGGGCCCGAGCCAACTGCCGGGTAGGCGAAGCCCCCTGTCTAGATGCGAAGGCGGAGCCGCCCCGGCTAGTAATACAAATTTTTTTTCTTTGATGGGGGCTCGCTGGTGTAGTGAGTGGGTTAGGGTAGTTGGCTTCTACAAAGGAGATCCTCCATACCATAGTGAATTTGATAAAAATGCTAATTTATTCATTTCTATCTTCAGGTTTATTATTGATGAACATAACCTTATTTTTTTCAAATAAATTCATTGTAATAAATAAAATTAAATGTCATTTTTATTCAATTTACTTTATTT
The DNA here is from genome assembly GCA_023213315.1 of Euborellia annulipes. Classification (NCBI taxonomy): domain Eukaryota; kingdom Metazoa; phylum Arthropoda; class Insecta; order Dermaptera; family Anisolabididae; genus Euborellia; species Euborellia annulipes. The sequence goes on from JAKCPI010019533.1 coordinate 7,856, forward strand.
TGTTTTTAAAAAGTCAAGAAGAAAGAAGTGTGTTGCCCATTCCTGCTTACTAATATCTTAAACATAATTATTTCTATCTTCAGGTTTATTATTGATGAACATAACCTTACTTTTTTCAAATAAATTCAATGTAATAAATAAAATTAAATATCATTTTTATTAAATTTACTTTATTTTGTTTTTAAAAGTCAAGAAGAAAGAAGTGTGTTGCCCATCCCTAATACTAATATCTTAAACATAATTATTTCTATCTTCAGGTTTATTATTGATAAACATACCTTACTTTTCTTTTCAAATAAATTAAATTAAATGACATTTTTGTCAATTAATATTAATTTATTTTGTTTTTTTAAATAAAAAGTTAAGAAGGAAGTGTATGTGTATATGTGTGTGTGTGTGTCGTCTAATCGGCTTACACTCACCTGGCTGTCAATTTATCGCGTATTTTTCGCCTTCTCTTGAATTTATGCTCTGAGCAAAAGTCTTGGTTGGTTGGTTGGTTGGGTTGTCGTCGTCCCTGGCTGGGCATAGAGTTTGCCTAAAGGATTTTCCCTCGTGTGTGTCCCCATCCAATCCCAAATACTAATAGTAAACCTATATAAACCATCCGCTGCCCATACGTAATGTTTAGCATCAGCAGCTGTTTGCCAAATTAATGGCCTCCTTTTTTTCTTTTTTTCTTTTTTTTTTAAAGCGGAACAACACGCGAGCACCTCTAGCGGACAAACAAAGAACGTTCATCATTAGATTAGTTAGAATGAGAGGTCTTCTCTCTCTCTCTCTATCTGTTTGATAATCCTATTGAGTGTGTTAATAGTCCATATGCAGGATGAACTAAATTATTATCCCCCCCCCCCCCTCCCCTTCCCCTATTCCTATAACAAATCAGTAAAGCTGTAAATTTCATAACGATAGCTGATTGTTTATCAAGATATAGCATCCAATTGCGGATCTTCAAATTGCGGATTTGTATGTCGAAAATTTATTTATGTATGAGAGAAAATTAATGGACAAATAAGAGAGAAAGAGCGATATTTATTTATCTTTTAATAATTGGAGGATTTTGTATCATTTAAAAGATGAAATTAACCGAAACATCTGTCATGTGGAATTCAAGAAAGTAAATGAATAATTTTGGGATCTAAAATCGATCGGGGCCAAATGCCCTAAAAGAAAATGAAGGTCCTCTGATTGTAGGAGGATCGGGATAATTAAGAAAATATTTATATTTTGTTACCATGACAACCATTTCTCCTCTTTCCTATAGAGTACACGAGTAAAAGTGGTCTTCAGAAGATTTCAATGACAAAATGAGAATATACATTTTAAAAGGCATCTAAAAAATAATTGATTTATGAATTTAAAAAAAATCGTTGGAGTCAATTTTGAGAAAATCGAAAAAAACTGAAAAAGTACATCAGTAAAGTACTAGTACTCTTTGATCGATTTTGATTAAAATCTTATTTTCACGCCTCAGGTGGGTGCCTAACTTAAATATAAAATTTCAACCTCCTAGCTCAATTCCTTCATGCTTTAAATTGAACACACACTCACACACCCACCCACAGACAGACCATGTCGCGAAAACCACTTTTTTGGTTTCAGGGGACTTCAAAACGTGTATATCCATCAAAATCTCGACATTGAATTTTTGACATGAAGTCCAATACTTTCTCTCTATATATATTAACATATATAGAGGTAAGAAAGTAAAAAGGAAAGAATAAAACGTAAAAATCTGGTGTGACTGGCGCACAGCACACAACTTTCTCTTACCTTCGGTAATCGAAAGTTGTGTACTGTGCTTGTCACACCAGATTTTTTTGTGTCGACATGGATTTAGTTCCCGGCAGTAAGGAATATTTGAATTCAGATGTAAAATTTATAAGTATGGGAAAATATTTATATTTTGTTACCATGGCAACCATTTCTCCTATCTTTCCTATGAAACACAAGAGTAAAGTGTGCTTCAAACAATTTTGAGGGCAAAACGAGAATATACATTTGAAGAGCATCTAAAAAATAATTGATTTTGAATTTTAATCAAAATCGTTAGAGCGAATTTTTGAGAAAATCGAAAAAAACTGAAAAAGTACATCAGTAAAGTACTAGTACTCTTTGGCCGATTTTGATTAAAAGCTTATTTTTCCGGTCCCGGGGGTGTTTAACTTAAATATAAAATTTCAACCTCCTAGCTCAATTCCTTCATGCTTAAAATTGAACACACACACACCCACCACACACACACACACACACACACACACACAGACAGACCATGTCGCGAAAACCACTTTTTTGGATTCAGGGGACCTCAAAACGTGAAGATCCATCAAAATCTCGACATCGAATTTTTGACATGAATCCAATACTTTCTCTCTATATATATATTACATATATACATAGGTAAGAGAAAGTAAAAAATCAAAATAAATAAATAATAAATAACTGCTGTAATATCTTGGGGTGGTGGGCGGTGTTGTCGATCCAACTATGGGTCCAAACCAATACCGGACGTCTCCAAAAGGCTCCACCATAATACCGGACGTCTCCAAAAGGCTCCACCATCCACGTGGGTCTACTGACAATTATCTCTACCAAATATTGGATAAATGCAATAAGATGAATAAACGGATAATTTCTAACAGAGAATTGATAAAAAATCAATTAATAAAAATTCCAAAAATCTAACAAGAATAAAATAAAAAAGAAAAGCGATGTAAAAACATAACAGTAATTTTGTTACTTTAAAAATGATTCCTCTAAAGAAATCTGTTGTAAAACATGATGGAACACCCTTAAACAAAAACATGTGGCCTTTCTATAGAAGCCAATCCGAAAGCAATGTGACCCGCTCGCCGAGGAAATCAGGAAGCAAGTGGGCGAGAAACACCTGAAGAGCCCAGAGGGAGGCAAAGCGCAGTCAAGATAAAGAGATTTCGCCCTAGGTTGGCGTACCTGGCGCTCTCTTTAACTTGAATGAACTAAATTTGGGGCGGGAAGCCTAAACAGTAAGGTTATGTTTATCAATAATTTATTGTTAATTTTGTTATTAATTATTTATTAAAAATAATATAAATACCGTTTCGATTATTTATTCTGAGTTTTCAAGTACTGTGCTCTTGATCCGACTCATTTCAACTAACCTACTTGAAGTTAGTACCATTTATATGAAATGAAGTTAGCAACATATACAATCAATCCCATGAAGTTAGTCACCATCATCAAAGGACGTGTATACATATAGGAGACGTAGCAGCCAAGAAAACCAAAATATTTTATTGTTCTTGTCAATTATACAATATAGGGACAATAAATTAACGAATTATATATGTATGTACAAGCGATAAAGCCCGCCTTCGACAATTTTATATTCAAATTTCCCTCTCGCGCTCCACTTTCTGTAACTCGAGAGAGAACAGGCACATACACACGGAGACAGGGAAGTCAGCCGCTAGCGCTTTATATTATAGTATGATGAATAAAGTGATTGACTTGCTCGCTTACATTCAATTTATTGTCTATATATTGTATTAATATAATTGATAAATGCAAATCAAACTTGGAAGATTACTCCTTAATAAATAGCAGGTTCTTAAAGCAATATTTCAATAAAAAACACAAATATTTTTCATTTTCAGAATTTTTTATTCATTTGATGACTGTATGTGCACATATATACCACCAGTTTCGGTCAATCAAATGACCATCATCAGATCTGCTGAATGAAAAATATTTATGTTTTTTATTGAAATATTGCCAAGAACCTGCTAGTTTATTAAGGGAGTAATCTTCCAAGTTTGATTTGCATAAGATGTTCTTACAACCTCCAATTATTGATAATTTATATAAAAACAAATAAAAATAAAAATTCTGTATTTTAACAATTAATCGTCATGATGAAGGTCGTGAATAGTAGCCGAAACGTCGACGATTAATTAATTAAATAAAAGTTCTTTATGTAATTACTTGGATGCTACGTCTGCTATATCCATTTTTGCATTTTTATTTTTTTTTATTTTATTTGCTGCTTCATCTGCATCATTTCCAAAAGCATAATTATTATTTCTTTCGCTGTTTGTCTTTGGGTACTACAATCGTTGCGATTAATCAAAACACGGCGAAACGTCGGATTTTAAAAAACCACTTGAGAAAAGGTTCTAATAACAGAAACGTCTGTTATAAACCTGATGAAGGCACATTTATGGATCGAAATGTTGTTGTTAGTTAAAATAATAATAATAATAAATCTTTGAAAGAGTTAGAGAGAGAGAGAGAGATAAAGTTTTAGTCTAATTTAAATGACATGACATGTTATCTTGTATCCAAATGTTCATTTTAAAGGCGGTGTGAGTGAGTGAGGGGGGGGGAGTGGGGAGGGAGGGGGTGTTGTAGAAGAGTGAGAGAGAGAGTTTACTTCTCCCTTCCCTTGGTTTTAGGTATTAGTCAGAAGGGCTGTTCATTTATGTCTCCCTTTACAGCACACGCAGAGGGGTTGGTTGTGGGTTGCATGCACTTAATTCGATCGTTTGCCCGATATTTATAAACCCATAAGACTCTTTTTACAACTCAACTCCTCTCCCCCCTCTCCACCTCCCCTCATTGAACACACCCCTCTCTCTACTGAATTAATCGTTCATGACTAAAGAGAGGGTTTTAAAGGAATCTTGTCAAGCATATGGCGGTATGATACACACCTCAACGTTTTTGAAAGAAAATTGTTGCTCTTTTACTACTACCACAACTTTCTCTTACACCTTCGGTAATCGAAAGTTGTGTTCTATACTGTCCCACCAGGTTTTTTGTGTCGATATGTATTTAGTTTCCTCCAGTATATTAGAATTCAAGATGTACAATTTATAAACATGGAAAATACTTATATTTTGTTACCATAGCAACCATTTCTCCTAGCTTTCGTATGAAGTACAAGAGTAAAGTGTGCTTCAAACAATTTTCACAGAAAAATGGGTATATACATTTGAAAGAGCATCTAAAAAAATAATTGATTTTTGAATTTTAATTAAAGTCAGCGTTTTCAACTTTAAGAGTGTAAAAGATATGTTTTTTTTAATAATTGTTATTAAAACGATCCTTTAACAAAAGAGAGAGAATCCATAACATTAACAATTTATTGATCCATCAGTGTGGTGTCATAAAATGGACATAAATTAATAATAGAGGGGATTTTATACAAACAACATGCATGCATAAATACTTTGATTTCTGTTTTATATAAATTAATATTATGACCTTATTTTATTTTAATGGACATTAAATTAGGCCCTCGCTCTCTCTCTCTCTCTATTAACTTTATACAAAAACAATAAAGAAATAATTAAGTCAATCTTTACATAAAACTAATTATATCTCTTTAATTTGTTGTTAATTTTATTCTTTATTTATGTTTGCTAATTGATAATCACGTCTCTATTCTTTCTACTTTTTTCTTTTTTTATTTGAAATTTCTATTTATACGAGATGCTTTTGTGTACGTAGTCACACACCTCATTCCCATCTACCGCCACCATGTGACGTTACATCACATTTCTTCCTCCAGTTGTTTCTAATTAATGAACTAAT
>JAKCPI010019534.1:0-19438 GCA_023213315.1 Euborellia annulipes
ATGAATATGAAGAAAAGCGAGTTTTTTCTCTTTTTCTCCTTTAAGTATAATTCGATTATTGTAATTATTGTAAGGGCATAAAAACCCATGGTAGCTGTTCGCCGGCTTAAGTGTTACTAAATAAATAAAATACAATTTTAATTGAATGTGCGGAAGCTTATTCTGTTGTATTCAGGTGGACAGAATAAGCTTCCGCACATTCTAATTAATATTAATTTATTTGTTCAACTCCATTTGTTAATAAAATACAATTTGAATTTATATGATAAATTACCAAAGAATATACCCGGAGGGGGGGCTGGGGACGCAAGTCAAAGGGGGCCGACCTAATTGCAGCCGTGGTTGTTATTTACCTACAAGGTACCAACTGACAAGGGCGGTCCTAGACTTATATTTTGGGGGGGGGTCACTGTTTTTTTTTTTTTTTTATAGTATAAATAAATGGGCCTGGACCCCAATAAATATATATTAATCAAATATGAGTATCGTTTAGGTCTTAAATGGCCTAAGTTGCCGAAAAAGATTGTGTGAATGGGAGAGTGAGTGGGAAAAAAGTGTGTGTTAAAAAAAAAAAAGATTTTTGGGGGGGTCACGACCCCCTTGACCCCCTCTCTGGGACCGCCCTTGATCAGTGAGGCGCTACGGGGAGAGAGGGGAAATGGCATCCGAGATTATATTAGTGGTAAATAAAAACCACGTGCAGCTCACAACTTAGGAGGGAGGAGGAGCAGAAATTTGCTTATTCAGGGGAGGGGGAATTTAGAATATTAACTGATCATTTTATATATTTTGGTCTTCTGCCATTTCTTAGAGTTGATTCTTCCTCTTGAAATATAGTACTATCATTCCCCGCCTGAGAGCAGCACTTCATAGAAATGTACTGCTATCTTTTATCATTTGATAGAACTAATAGTAGTATATATTTTATCCGAATGAGAGCAGCACGTATTCAATTTTATTTGACATTTGTTTACTTGACAACACCCTAGCAACGAAACACTTGACAATATTAGAAGAAACTAAAAAAAATAAGGTAACGAGTTTTTATATCGATCAGTACATTGTTCTTTGTGTTGTATTGATTTGATTCCTATTAATCATACGTGGTGTTATAAATGGATTTTGATGATTATTATCATCAAGCGGCAGCCAGGTCAACACCCCGGCCTCCAACTGAACGAAGAATGCAAATGATAGCTGAAAATTTCAATTCAGACAGACCAACTTCTAGACGAGGAATGTCCTCTCAAGTTTGTTCCTTTTTCTCTTGATATTATTTATTTATTTAAAAAATACAATATATTTAATCAAAATAAGTGGTATTGATAATTCGCTTAAGAATGGTAAAAAAAAAAATAATTATCGATTTTAAACTTTAATTACTTGTTATTAAAGAATAATATATTCATAATTTTCTTATTGCGATTAAATATAAAAATGAAATTTGTTTGGTGTTAGAGATCAAACATTTTTTCATCAGTTGTTTCATATTTTCAATCTTCATTTTGAATTTACCATCTTTTTTTTTATTTTAGAATTTGGGGACTGTAAATAGCTCGTCTCTCTTGAACTCCTAATGTAAAAATCATGCGTTCTTAATGTCCCAAAAACACATTTGAAAAATTAATAGCTGCATTCTACTTGGCAATTTTATCTTGTCTAGTACCAAATGAATTTCACCGACATCCAGCTGCTTATTCATAGCGATAGCGTGCATTCATGACACTTACACCTATTGATTGTCGAATGTGTATCTTGTAATGGAATAAATGAAGCCGTGAGATAAAGTGCATGGTTTAATCGTAGTCTGATAATCCCAACAAAACCCGGAGCCGCTGTTCACCGACTTCAGAATTTTTCTTTGTTGCTACCGCTTGGGTGACAATCCTTCGAGCAAGGACATCAGATCGTCCCAGTTTCGTACAGAACATTTATTGTATTGATAGCCTGCTCTTTTGAATTTCCTTTAGAAAACTGCACCTCGTTTCAATAAAACAAGAAAATTTGTTGTTCCAACGAATAAACTATTTTCAACGAAAAGCCGAAAGCAACTTAAATGAATGTACGCTACCGGAACATTATACCACAGCATCTGGATGTCGGTAAACCCTTATTTGCTGTGGTTATTTAAAAATTATGTAAAATACAAGTTTATTGGTTCCATGTTTTCTTCTCCACATTATAAACAAGAAAAATTATCATACTGACAAGAAAATACGTTTCAGTAAATGTATGATTTTAAAAATAATTTAACCCGAAGCTATGGCGTTATTTTAAGCCTTTTATCCTTTCGGTATCGGTGATATTTGTTTCAATTCCCCTAGTAATTAATACTACTAAACTTTGTTAATACTTAATAATCATAACCCATGGTGTGTATAACTCCTGATGAAAATTATATAAATTTGACTGAATAATATAGTACCTTTTGTATTGGAAATTATAACCTTATATTATATATATATATATATATATATATATATATTATATATTATATTTGTACAATCGGAGGTTTACTTTGCTTAAAAGTTGCAGATGGAGATGCAGATTTCATTTTATTTCATTAACCTGCATCTCCATCTGCAACTTTTAATCAAAATAAACCTCCGATTGTACAACGGCTGTAAAATTTCTTGCACCGTTTCGTCTTTGGACATTATAGTTGTTTGTTTTTTTCGTTTGCAGCCTATTTCTGGAGATGATCGCCCATTCACAGCTCGCCCAATTACTTCACAAAACAAGAATGTTTTTGCCAGGCCTGGGTCAGCGCTTCGAGGTTCAGTGGTTCCTGGAACAGCCTCCCGATTAGCTTCAGCGATGAATTTCCCTCCGAGTCGAGCTGGAACTTCTATGGGACTTGCCAACTCACCCGTAAATTATTGTTATAATATATTTTTTACTTTCTCTTATTTCATTAAGTGAAAGGTAACTAATCTCTGATGAAAGAAAGATAAATTCCAATGCATGGGACATCCTAATATTTCAAAATTACAAAAGGTTTTCTTCAGAACATCTGTAGCAAATATTTCATTCACAGTCATCTCACCGTGTTTACTCCATGTAAAGCTTTGACTGCAATGTTTGCAGAAAATTTTTGAAATATTAGGATCAATAAACAAATTCAGTCATGGTTTTCAGAAGCAACATTTTTCTACAAGTGGTAGCCCGCCAAAGGGAAGCTACGCCCCCTGGACCCCCTACTACTTTTAAAAAAATGCATCAAACTTGCTCACTGTTTGGAAATTTTGCAATTGCTCGCCTTCGGCAATTGTAAAATTTTAAAGTTTTACATTTCTCTCTCCGAATTAAATGAATTTTCCTCTCCCGCTCCACTTCCTGTGAATCTGACCAATCAGCGAGAGAACAGGCACATACACACAGGGACAGGAAGTCAGTGACTAGTGCTTTATAGGTATATAGTAATGATGATAATGATAATTCTGGGCTAATTACTAATAAAGTTACTTTTAAAAAAATGTTGAATTTAAATATTCATTTACTCAGTGATTAAAGAAGAAAATTTACCCTTAGGTTATCTCTTTCATGCTTTTCTTCCACCTCCTGCTTCCATCGGCCGAGGATGAAATTGAAATTTCTTTTTTATTTAGTGAGAGAGCTGCAAAAAAATGAGACTTATCTAATGGTGTTTCCTAAGAAATTCGTGCATTGTTAAGGAAACAATACCTCGAATATTAAAAATAAATAGAAACCAACCCAGGCTCAAACCCACTCCAAGAATATTAGGCCTGAAGAAATTTATTTAATATTTTCTTTACTTTAATGCAATGAGCGAGTTTTATTTCGGCAATCTTTATGGCTGACTTCATCTAATCTCACTCAATTTTTGAACCGCATCTTAAATACATATTCTTTAACCCAATAAGTTTAGTTTTCTTAAATAATCGTGAATTTGTTTTTTTCAGTTCAATGTTGTGGATCGTCCGATTACTCAACAAGGTTTAAGTGGGCTCAGACCAGAGACACGAGGTCCTCAAATAAGACAAGTGAAAGATAAACGTTATTACGAAGGTGTACTTCAAATGAAAATTCGTGAATTGAGCAACGAAATTGGGAAAATTCAAAGAGAAAATGATCTATTGAAAAAAGAACAAGCAACCTTTCTTGTTTATGATAAGAAAGTTAAAGAATTGGCTTCGGAATTGACAGGTACAAAAATAGATACCAGCTACTAAATAATAAACTCTAAAAATTTGTCAAGCGTACTCAATTATTACAATCAATTTTTTTGTCGTTTGACATAAGTTATGACCAGCTTGACGATCATATAAAGGAATTTTTTAAGCTGATTTTCGGGCGAATGGATCGGCGGATTATAATTTCTGATTTATGGCGGGACAGCTAAATTTATTTTATTTATTTCCTGTGACGGTGTTGGCAACGTGAACTCCAGTTTTATTTTTATTATTATTACCCTATTTTGTAAATATACTGCTCCAAGAATGTTCAATTAATTACTTCCAATAAATGTTGAAAAGAATCAGTATTTTACAATATAATTATTTCGATGATGTTGATGAATTTATTTTTTTTTCATACACAACTTTTTTTTTAGAACTACAAGGACAGCTGGCCGATTACAATCTTGTTGTTGATAAATTGAACACTGACACGGAAAAAGAGGATGTCGAAATAGAAATGAAAGAATTGCAAATAAAAAATAACTTAGAATCAAAAGAATTGGAAGATCTATTTGCTCAAAAACAACAAAAAGAAGCCATCATTCATCAACTTGAATCTCAAATTCAGATGGTGTGTATTACGTAGTGTATTTAACAATTTTTTTTTATATTTGTTTTGTTTGTGGGTCAAATCTGAAACGAGGTACTTATTAAATATTTATATCTTTTTCAAATATATAGATCTCGAAAATTATTTAACTATAATTAATCCCGCAACTCCTAACAAGGATTTTGCTGCTTACAGTAAGATGTTAGTTCAGGCTAAGATGTCTGTTCTATTGTAGAAATTTTTCTGTAAAGATTTCTTACTTCAATTCTCTTGAAAAATGCCTACTGCATATATATATATATATATAGAGAGAGAGAGAGAGAAAAATCTGATTATTTGCTGATGAGGTAGAGGATTCGGTGCCTGGAGTAAAGCACACTGATGCTCCGAATAGGCTGGAGATCCTGAGATCGATCTTCGGGGGACATGGTTCGTCTGAATAAGATATTGTGAAATCTTAGCCGCCAGATCGACTAGCACAATATGCTCGTTTTTCTGTATTTCCCATCTCTTTTCATAGTGTGTCAGGCAGAATGCGACCATTTCCTATCGAATATTGTCTTTCAAGGCTTCTAGGGTTCATTGTTTGTTGACAAAAACTTTGAAATTTAAATAAAATCTCAAGAAAAATTCTGGAGCCGATTGTTTTGTTGCGTCCTTTGTACCTCAGAGGCCTAATTTCAAAAAATTGTGATTTTGACTGATCTTCTCGATAGCCAGTCTTAATTAATGTCTCCAGATTTTTTTCCTGTGGGATTATTTACAATTGGCACAATGAATCTAAGATAGTTAGTTTTCTAGCTCATAAAAGCAATCCAAGAACTTGGAATATACTGTTATTTTTACTAAATTATATATTTCGAACTCAGAGAATGAAAGTATAAAATGTAAATTTTGTATTATAATGAAATAAGCTTATTTTTGATTTGTAGGAACGAAATATGACAAATAATTTATTAGCTGCAATGAATCCTCAATTAAGGGAGAAATACACGGAATTGGAGCAGATAAATTCTGAAAATCAGAAAAAAATAGAAAAACTTCAAGAGAATTTGGATGTACTGAACAGTAAAAAAACATCTTTCGAGGATCAAATTTCTATTTCACAGGTAATTCAATAAAAAATTACAACTAGATTGTGTTTTATTAGGTATGTTATCCCTCCCCCTTGGCAAATAATGTCTTCCCGATTTCTCGCCAAAAGGGCTGGAAGTCTCAATATACCCAATCAAACACAACTCATTTTGCAATATCAATTAAAAATTGTTTTTTTTTTTAATTTCTAATCTAAAATTTATTTTTTTCCTAATAGAATAAGCAGGAGGCAGTTCGACTGTACCATAAATTACGTGAAGTGGAATTAAAACGGGATGAGCTCATAGAGGAAGAGAGAACTCGAACAACACCTGAACAAGAAAGAGAAATGCTTTTACAAAAAGTAAAAGAGGATAATCAAGAAATTGCCTCTTTGGAAAAACAAATAGCGGAAATTAAAGAAATGATTCAATACAAACAAAATGAATTAGACCAATTAGATCAGGTAATATTTCAACGAAACTTTGTAAAAGTAATAAAAATTTGAATTTTTCATTCTATTATTTAATCAGGATCTTGAAGAAAGTCATAGCGAACGTCATCAAAAGATCCGCGAGTATAAACGACGAGAAGAAGCAATCGATCAATTCTTGTCAACATTTGAAAGTCAACGAGATGAAGAGAATAGTCGTTTGGAAGGGATGGAAAAAGAGATTGTTTTGACATTGGAGCGAACAAGTCGACATTTGGCAAGATCAGGCCACATGCCTACTCCTGAGGATTATCTAGCAATGAAGGAGAATCTCTCTTTTAAAGAGGGGGAAATCGAAAAATCCAGGCAAACTATTGAAGGATTATCTCATGAGCATCAACAACTGGAAATGAATCTTAAAAAGGTAATCTCAGAGATTCACTTCCTTATTTATAAGTTTAAGAAAATTAACATAACAGATATTTTCTAATTTGCAAGAAAAAAGATTGTGGAAAAGCATTTTAAAAATATTTTTTTGATAGCGCACGATACTCAGAGATAAGATATCTGTAAGATTAGGAGGCTTTTACTCTATCAATCAAATAAATTTATTTTTTAAATTTTTTTGTATCTCATTAATAACAAAATGAGTTTAATCCCATACTTTTTTTTTTAAAAAAAAAAAAAAATATTTATCTTCTTATTAAATTTTCTCCCTAATTTAAATTAATAAAAATCTAAATTTAAAAAAATAAGTCTCGTCTTAAAGAATAAAATATAGGAATTTCTGATGAGAAGCAATTATTATAAGAAAAAAAAAGCAACCTTCTCTCCAAACTTAATCTAAAGGATTTCTAGCTTTGTGATCTTGTTTGTAAATATTTAAATTTATTTTATTACAATCTTTCAGATCTATGATCTCGAGGATAAAATCAACGCCGAAATGGCATCCCTTCGAGAACGAATGCATACGATGACATCTGGCTTAGATGAGTTACAAGACTTGGATGGTCTTAAATCAAAAGTTGAAAATCGAAGAGCCGAATTAACTCAAGAACTAGAAGAATTAATGGATATTAAACCGAAATTAGCAAGCGAATTGAAGAAACTTGAATCTGAATATAAACAACTTCAAGTGAGTTTAAAAAGTGATTATAATGTGCATTGTTTTGAAACAAACAAACGAATTAATTCGTTTCTGAAATTTGATTAATAAATATTAATTATACAGCGGCGGCTTTAATCATTGTGGTTTTAACCGAACCACCCTGACTCGATCCCGCTATTAAAAGTTTTAAATGTTCTTTTTTCTACTCGGATTGTTGCGCGATGGCCTTCTCGCTGCTGTTTAATTGATGAGTGGGATGATGGACCTTGGTGGATGTATAGTCTGCTTTTTCTTTTTTCATAGGGTAGGGCCAAATATTATGGTTTTAATTGTCTTAAGGGGGCTCGGGAGTGAAGGTGTTACGCATGTTTTTCCCGCTAAGATGGCGTAGTGTGTCATAAAAAGTATGCCCAAATATCAAGTAATTCAAAAATTTGCCAAGAGATGTCAAAATGGTAGCAAATAATATTTAATGCATTTGCTTGATTTTCATTGATCTTTTAACAATAAATACTTTATAAATGTTATTATATATTATGTATCTTTTATAAATGCATATAAATATAGACTAACCCTATATCGTCTGTTAGACCAGCCTGCCATCTATTTCAAGAATGCTGAACTAATTTGACAGTTGAATTTTAAATAAAGAATCTAAGCTTATTTTAAAAATTTCTTAATTAATGTGATTAATAATAACAATAAATTCATTTTTAAATTTTAAAAAAATTAAAGATTATTGGGACAGATTGTTTTTTTTGTATTTGCTTGATAACAAAAAAATTAATCATGATAATTTTTTAATAAGTCATTAAAAAAATTATAGATCGATGTCTCAATAATCTCTTATGAATTTAATTCATTAAAAAAAAAAACCGCATTGAAAAATTCCTTATAATAGTCTAGTTTTTTTTAAGTACGTTTAGACGTCGCTCCTGAACCCCTTAAAGACTGATAGGTGATTCTACCCTTACTGCATCCCTACAGTCACTAGATCATAGAAGAAGAGTATCTGCACTATCTCTCTTCTACAGGTATTACCATGGTCAATGCTCTGCCGAATTAAAATCAATTATCCCACCCAATGCAACATATTCACGGAACACAAGAGAGGCATCTTCCCAGCATCCCTATGCTGTTCAGATCACGACTAACAGAACAAATCAATTTCATTCTTCCTTTGTACCCATGACCTCCCGTGATTGGAACAAGCTCCCTGCGTCTATCTTCCCCAAAACCTACAATCTTCAGACTTTCAAGTCTAACCTCAACAGGCATCTTCTCAGTTCCCGCAGTTGAGTTTCCCCTTTATGCTTCTCCTTTTGTTTTTATTTTCTTCCTGGCTGCATGTGACTATTGGTCATTATAGGTCTTCGGACCTTATGCACCCATTCCAAAAAAAAAAAAAAAAAAAAAGAGGTTCTTAAAAATGTCTTGTAAAAGATGTTCATTTGAAATATAACAATTTTTTTTTTCTTTTTAGGAGGATCTTGACACCGAGGCACAAATTCAATTAAACAATTTAGAAAAGAAACTTGCTCTTCTTGAACAAAATAATTATTCTGTGAAAGAATTTATCGTTTCGAAAAAGATTGAAACCGCCTATGAACCGCTTAAGAAGAAAGTTTATGAACTTTGTAAAGATTTCAATGGGATGCTCATTGAAAATCTAAGAAAAGGACACTAAAAGTTTATTATTTATTATTAACTTATATTCTAAAATATTTATTTATTTTATTTAAAACATATATGTGTAGTCTATTTAATTAAGTAAAAAAAGTTAAGCAAAATAAATTATTTTGAATCAAGCAACATTATTTTACATGAAACAACATAATACAATGTTTATTCTAATAAAATAGTTGACGAGATTATCCACCTAGCTACTTCAAGACACATGCTTGGAGACTTTAAATAAAATCCCTGCTTCCTTAACTAGAAGAGACGCCTTAGTGTAAATTTGCAAGAGAATAAATGAATGCTGAATCCAATGATATACAGTATATATATATATCAGAAAATCGAGAAAATTTTGAAACAATTCAAAAAAAAATTAAAAAGACTTACAAAACTCTATTTGATGCTGAAAATATGATCAACAAATTTCAAAAAGAAATCACTTTTTAAAAATCTGGTGTGACTGTCGCACAGCACACAACTGTGCTTGTCACACCAGATTTTTTGTGTCGACATATATTTAGTTTACGCCGATATATTAGAATTCATGACGTAAAATTTATAAACATGGGAAAATATTTATATTTTGTTACCAAGACAACCATTTCTCCTATCTTTCCTATTAAGTACAAGAGGTAAAGTGGTCTTCAGAAGATTTAAATGGCAAAATGAGTATATACATTTCAAAAGGCATCTAAAAAATAATTGATTTTTGAATTTTAATCAAAATCGTTGTAGCTAATTTTGAGAAAATCGAAAAAAACTGAAAAAATATATCAGTAAAGTACTAGCTAGTACTCTTTGGTCGATTTTGATTAAAAGCTTATTTTCACGCCCTAGGGGGGTGCCTAACTTAAATATAAAATTTCAACCTCCTAGCTTAATTCCTTCATGCTTTAAATTGAACCCAGACAGGCCATGTTGCGAAAACGACTTTTCTGGATTCAAGGGACTTCAAAACGTGTATATCCATCAAAATCTCGACAAAAAGAGTTGTCGTACACATTCAGTACCATACTGTATATATGCAAGTTAAATAATTTGTCATTGATCGTTTTTGCTCAATGGTCGAACATTTTGTCCAACGCACATCGATTAAGCAAAAATGCTCAATGACAAAACATTTTGCGGCACTAGCGTAACGTTTTTTAGCTGGGCCCCCCCGCAAATTTTATTTCGGGCCCCATTATTAGACCATACAAAAAATATTTTTAAAATACCGTATATCCCTGAACCCTGAGAGCCCCGGGCCCTCTCAAAGAGAAATTTTCATTTTTTTTTCCGTTTTTTATCGGAGCCCTGAGGACCCCGGGCCCTTTATAAGAGAAATTTTCATTAAATTTTTTACGGGAGCTCTGAGGGCTCGGGCCCTCTCAAAGAGAAATTTTCATTATTTTTTTTTTTATCTAAATTTTTCCGTTTTTATCGGAGCTACAGTTTTTTAGCCCGGCCCGGCCCGAGGGCCCCCCAAAGTCCGGGGCTCCCTTGCATTGCGGGGGTCTGCGGGGGCGTACGTTACGCCACTGTTTTGCGGAATGGCAAAAATTTTGCTTAATCGATGTGTGCGTTGGCATTGAGCAAAACGCTCAATGACAAAACATTTTGTTGTCGAATCATGCTTAATTGTGTTTTGCCTCCTTGGTGCGTGTTGACCCATATTAAAAGCATTGAAAAAAAAAACAGTTTTAGGCACGATTCGTCAAAAAATGTTTTATATTCAAGAAACAGCTCAAGCAGAATTCCATTAAATTCTCGAAGGTTTACTATGAAGTTTGCAAGGTGGACGTGCATATTTTTAAATAATTTTAAACAATTATTTTTCAGAAATTTTATTAGCTGACAACTCATTGCAATGTACAGCTTCATAGTAAACCTTCGAGAATTTGATATAAAAAATGTTTTGTCTAAGAGCGTTTTTGCTCAATCGGTGCGCGTTGAGCCTAATAGAAATCTGGGTTTATCAATGACAGTAGAGCTCGTCAGAGGTGTATCAATTGTGGTAAATCAGTAACAAGAATCGGAGAATGTAATGTGGAGCGAGATGAAAGACAGGGTTGACAAAAGAATGAAATCAATCAGTAGGCCTATTCCAAACTTTTTCTATGGAAATCCTGAAGCCAAAATCTTATCAAAGATAGAATTCTTTTGTAGCATATTGAAATCTACTCATTTAATGCCAAGATAGGATGGTTACTCGTATTCTTACATTAGATGTCGAGATTTTGATGGATATACACGTTTTGAAGTCAAAAAGTGGGTCCCGCAAATTGGTGTGTATGTGTGTGTGGTCATTTTGACCATGAAGTCTCCTTTGGAAATGAGCTAGGAGTTTGAAATTTTATATTTAAGTGAGGCACCCTCCGAACTCGTGTAAATAATCTTTAAAACAAAATCGGCCAAAAAGTACTAGTACTTTACTGATGTACTTTTTTAGTTTTATATAACGAATTGTGGCTGTTGTGTAATTAGATTAATGATTAATTCAAGGCTTTGCTCTCAAACTCTCTTGTGGGCCATGCCCCCTCCCCGGCACCTCCTAGTTACGCCAATGCCTCTCCCTCCCCTAACGCGTTACGTATTATGTGGACAACCCCTAAGGTATTTATTTAAAATTTATATAATATTCGTTTATTTAATAAAAATTGGGAGTGCGGAGATTGCTAATAAAGAGAAATAAAAAATCTGGTGTGACTGGAGCACAGCACACAACTTTCTCTTACCTTCGGTATCGAAAGTTGTGTACTGTGCTTGTCACACCAGATTTTTTGTGTCGACATATATTTAGTTCCCGACAGTACGGAACTTTTAGATTCACAATTGTCAGATGTAAAATTTATAAGTATGAGAAAATATTAGCTGCTCTTCTTTTATTTACCTATCTACGATTATCCCACCAAAAAAACCACCCTTTAAAATATTTATATTTTGTTACCGTGGCAACCATTTCTCCTATCTTTTCTATGGAGTACAAGAGTAAAGTGGTCTTCAGAAGATTTCAATGGCAAAATGAGAATATACATTTTAAAGAGAATCTAAAAATTAATTGATTTTTGAATTTAAAAAAAAATCGTTGGAGCGAATTTTGAGAAAATCGAAAAAAACTGAAAAAATACATCAGTAAAGTTCTAGTACTCTTTGGGCGATTTTGATTAAAAGCTTATTTTCACGGTCCAGGAGGGTACAAAACTTAAATATAAAATTTCAACCTCGTAGCTCAATTCCTTCATGCTTAAAATTGAACACACACCCACCCACCCACAGACAGACCATGTCGCGAAAACTACTTTTTTGGATTCAGGGGACCTCAAAACGTGTATATCCATCGATATCTCGACATCGAATTTTTGACATGAATCCAATACCGGTACTTTCTCTATATATATATTACATATATACATAGGTAAGAGAAAGTAAAAAAAAACTGAAAATAAATTTTTCTTTGGCTGGAGACTGTGTATAGTATTGGTGATGGGTAGGCAGCCAGGATTAGTTTTAAATTAGTCTCAGGACAAATCATGGGGAATAGCACCTCCCCTTCTTCGCCAATCTAGTTCTTGAAGATCTCGAACTTGAGATAGTAAAAAATCTAAATCTCACTTTTTATTATAGATACATCGACGACATTATCTGCTCCCTAGAAGCTAACAAAATAAACCACATTTTAGAAACATTACACACCTACAACGAAAACATAAAATTCACGTTCGAAGTCGAAAATAACAACAGAATAAACTTTTTAGATACGACATTAATAAGGGGCATCGATGGTAAATTAACAATTGACTGGTACAGGAAGAACACACAAACAACACGAATAACACATTATAAATCAAATCATCCCATACATCACAAAATCAATACAGTAAAAAACTTAATCAACAGAATGACAGCAATAAGCGATAAAGCCTTCTGGGAGAAGAACCTTCCAGATCATACATCAAATATGTAAAGACAATCAATATCCGAACACCATAATAAATAAAATAATAAAAAACACAATAACAACACTAAATACAAATAGTCAAAATGGTGAGAGAGTCCCAAAGTTAGAGTGTCAAGGGAGATTATTCTTCGGCCTAAACTACCACCCTGAAATAAGTTATCAATTAAAAAAAATATTAGAAAATGAAACGATAAAAATAGCTCTAAAGCCGAACAACACTCTAAAATCTTTCTTCAATCAAAAAAGCGCCATCCCCACACCCGAAAAAGCCGGCATCGTCTATAAAATTGACTGCAAGGGCAACGACATCCGAAAAATGCAACGCTTGCTACATAGGGTGCTCTAAAAAGAATCGTCAAAGACCGAATCAGAGAACATGAACTCTCAGTCAAAAATAAAAAAAGATCTACAGCCCTTGCAGTACACGCTCTTGACATTCACCACGATTTTGACTATGAAAACTTTCAAATATTATATCAAGAGAGCAATTATTTTAAAAGAAACTTTTTAGAGATGATCGCTATTAAAAAACATCCAAACAATTGTAATTATAAAGAGGACATACAAAAATTGAGTTGCATTTATAACAACTTGATTAAAAAATGTTAATTTAACTAAGAAAGGGGAGGGGGAAATATTAAAAAAAGAAAAAAAATAATAATTCTTTATTTGAAAGATTTGTTTAAAAATAAACTAATTAGCAAAAGCGATCTAATTATATAATTGAAAATTTATTATGGGACAAGAGAAGGGAAATAACTACTATTTATTCTAATCGAGACATTTGCTTCAACAACACCTTGTATTGAATGAAAGCATACTTGCTACTTAAAATTACACATTGTAATAAAAATGTTTAAATCACAACAAATGATATCGTTTTGTTATAATTGACACCTGCTCAGTAAGTAGCAAATGAAAAGAAGTTTCTAATAACTTCTAATATTTATGTATATTTGCAATGTATATTTTATTTTTCTAAAATTAAAAATTGTCGACCAGGTCCTGAGGAAGGGGGCGATTAGCACCCGAAACGTCGACGAGTAGAATGAGATAAAATTTCGTGTTTTATTTCTAATCCTGGCTGCCTACCCATCACCAATACTATACAAAAACTGAAAATTTTATATACAGATAAAGGGAAAATTTCAGAGAATATAGAACGATGATCCTTTTTACTATCATTTGATTGGTTGAACGGATGGTTAGATTAAAGAAAAAATATTTTCTTAATTATTCAATTTTAGATCCATGTGAATATTCTCTAGGAAATTCTAAACTCATTACAAAAGATCCGATGCGAATTGGATGCGCGGTTTCCGAGTTATAGACAATTGAATTATCTAAGTTTTTATCTTATTTATTTCGTGCTCTTAAATTGGCCAAAGGAGGGAGGGTCGTGAGTGCAGCTTCCCCCACCCCACCGCTCTGATTGTTGATAAAGGAGAAAACGCGCCAGGCGCCCCATCCCCCTTCCCTCTTTTCTAGAAAAATGATTTCTCTTTTTAAAAATAATAATTTAATAGCTTTTAAGTTAAATTTTTTTTTTTATTGGACATTTGGAAGAATTATAAAAATTGAACGAGATAAATAAAATTAATTAGGCAGTCAGAGAATATTGCCAAATAAATGATATTTATATATTTAGTAAGATGTAAAATCTTTCAATTCTTCATCATCCCATGGGTGTTATATTTATTTGAACACAAGCGATATTTCGATCTTGTATTACTGTAGCGTAGATAAATATCAAAGTGTAAAATTTAATTTAGGTGAAATGAGTTGAGTACTTCAAATAATTTTCACAAAATATTACCTGATGTACTTTTAAAAGGGCATTTAAAGAATTGATTTATATGAATTTTAATCTGAAAAAGTAAAAGACCTAAATTCTGTTACCATGGCAACCATTTCACCCCTTTCCTATGAAGAACAAGAGTAAAGTGGTCCTTCAGAACATTTCACGGCAAAATGAGAATATACATTTTAAAGAGCATCTAAAAAATAATTGATTTATTAATTTTTAAAAAAAAATCAGTTAGAGCGAATTTTGAGAAAATCCGAAAAAAACTGAAAAACTACATCAGTAAAGTACTAGTACTTTTTGACTGATTTTGATTAAAAGCTTATTTCCACGCCTCAGGGGGTGTCTAACTTAAATATAAAATTTCACCCTCCTAGCTCAATTCCTTCATGCTTAAAATTGAACACACATAGGCAAGAAAATGTAAAAAAAAAAAAAAAAAAAAAAAAAAGGGAGGGGGCCGTGAGATATTTATTTGGTTTCCAACGGGGCTGCGACTCAAAAAGTTTAACAAGCACTAAACTAAAGGTCTAAAGGGATGGATTTTATTATTTAATATATTTATGAGAAATCTCTTTGATTGAAGACAAAATATTTTGAAATTTTATTTTTTCTAAAAGGATCGAATTTTCTATAGATAAATATGCAGTCTTTTATTCTTATAGTTAAAAAAAAGTTTCGAATAAAATTTTATAAAAGCATAAAAAGATAAAATCAATCAATTTGGCAATTATTTCAAATGATGGGAGAGCATCAATTTGTTTTTTCTAATTCGATCTGCGCCCAGAGTGCAGCCAGGGAGCCTCGCTTCACTCTTGTCTAGGCATTTCTTCTCGCGCAGATTCGCTTTTCAAAAAATCTCTCTACCTCTCTTATTTTTCGTTGGATTTGTGGAAAAATGCAAAACTGGTCTTTTCAATCAATTATAAAGCTATAGACATTTTTTTATTTAACTACGACCACAAAAAATGGGGGTTTATTAATTGCCTTTTACATCTTCGAATTTTAACTGCCTCTTTCATTTTCTAATTATCCTAATTTATTGTTTTTTAATTAAATAAACACATTTAGGCCTTGATATTGATTGAATAACTTAGTATATAAAATATTCAAGCTAAAACAATGAAATTTTAGTCTCAAAACGTTCTGAAAATGATTAAAAATCGATTTTCCAAATTTATTTTGACATATTAATTTTTACTTTCTCTTAAAATTCAAAATCAATTATTTTTTTGATGCTGTTCTCATTTTGCTTTCAAAATTGTTTGAAGACCACCATGGGCGTAACTAGAGAATTTGGCTGGGGGGGGGGGGGGGAGGCATGGGACCAGCTATCCTCCGGTAGGCCTGGAAAGCCCCATATTTTCTCAATTTTTCTTGGGACAAGGAGCTTTCTGGGGGGATACGAGCCTTCTGGGGGGGGGCACCCCCTAGTTACGCCCATGATAATATAAGATATATTGTATGTGGTTTAATTACATTAGACAAATGAAAATTTGTATATCATAGAATAATTGATAACTATGAAATTTTAACTCTGAATTATTAATCCTCATTAAAATTGTCATATATATATATATATATATATAGCATTAAAATTTTTTTAATTTTTATTAGGTCCCATTTAAATCTGGCTGATACAAACGCCAATGCGACGTTGCCATCACAAAGTTGCCATTTACAAATCAGCAGTTCCCCAGATTATCATTTATAATAATCTTCACCTCATATATTTCTTCTTTCTTTCATATTAAATTAAAGTAATTTTTTTTTTTAACAAAATAATTTCAAATTCTAAACAAATTCCTAAATAGATTCTAATTAAAAGCTCGTGAGTTTCGTATCTTGAAAATGCACCTCTCTGTTCCTGTTGGTCCGCTACGTTGCATGCCGGGATCGATTTTCACGACGACTCGTCTCTACTCCTCCATCTTTACGTGAACTCACTTTGGGGGATTAATAATGGCTCTTCTTACCGTCCGATTAGCTTCCTCGGTGGCCAAACACCTTCCAAATGCCGGCCCCAAGGTATTATTATTTATTTTTATAAATTTGATTCCCATTTTAAAAGAATATTCACCTTCTTCTAACATCCTTTGATCCCACCTCGCCGGATTTTAGACTTTATTTTCTTATTTGTCCAGTTAATAAATCAAATATGACATTTATTTTTTACATTTATCAAAATATATTTTAAATTTAATAAAGGTATATAATATTTTTAGTGATTTTTAATAATATCTACTTATCTTCAAAGTGAGCTGTTATGTAATTAACCCCCGAGTTCAAAAATACCTTTTAGTGTTAGATAATTTCATGGCGACAAAATGTGAATCTCTATTTATCTTTTCAGGTTGCACATTTATCATTTCCTGGAATTATAATTGGCAATAGAGCCCTTCATGTGAGCTGCAGTCGACGAGCAGCCGAAATTTCATCAATTCTTGATGAAAGAATTCTCGGCGCTGCGCCAAAAGTATATTAATCTCTAAATTTTTAATAAATTTTATTATTATTAAAATAATTATTATTAAATTTTTTTTTTGACAGGCTGGATTTGGAAGAGACGGGACGAGTACTCAGCATTGGTGATGGTATTGCTCGTGTTTATGGATTAAAAAACATCCAGGGCGAAGAGATGGTGGAATTCTCTTCGGGTCTTAAGGTTTTAAAATTGCTCAATTTTTTTCTAAAAATATGTAAATATACCGATATCTAAATTTCTCTTATTTTGCAAATAGGTTAATGTTAAACCATATGTATAAAAGTGATTATATTTTATATTAATATAAAAATAAAAAATTCTATTTAATTCAATAATTTACAGGAAATTTCAAATGTGTCTAAATGTCAAAACTGGTCCATACTGTCATTGAATCAATTTTATTTTTTTGAGTTGCATCAAGAGCAGACCAACTGCGTTTGTGCTCTTTAAATCTACTTTCAATATAAATTGAGTTATCAATCTCACAAAAATAAAATAAATTAAATGAAGGAATTATGCTACGAGATTGAAATATTATTGTAAAAGGAGCAGGAGGTTTACTTGATTGAAATATTATGTTTAAGTTAGATACCCCCTGAGACGTAACACGAAGCTTTTGAACAAAATCGGCCCAAAAGAACTAGCACATTTTCTATTCCTCAAAATTTTCTTAATGATTTTGATTAAAATTCAAAAATCCAATTATTTTTTACATGCTTTTTTTAAAAAGTATATCAGTAAAGTTTTTCTTGAAAATTGTTTGAAGTACACTTTACTGATGTACTTTTCAGTTTTTTTTTCGATTTTCTCAAAATTGGCTCTAACGATTTTGATTAAAATTCATAAATCAATTATTTTTTAGATCCTCTTTAAAATGTACCCAGGTATATTCTCATTTTGGCCTGAAAATTTAAAATATCCAAATATGAGATTAAAAATTTTGAAAAATAACTTCATAGTTTTTTTTTCAAACTGTCAACATTTACAACGCAAGTTTGGAACAAAGGTGCTATATGAAACTAAATATATCTCGACACAAAAAAATCTAGTGTGCTGTGCATTAATCACACCAGATTTTTAATTAACTTATTTTAAATTGTCATTTATCTGATCTGAAGAATAGCTTGATTGTCAAACCATTTTATAAACCAGCCATTAAAATATTTGATATATATACATAACTTATATATATATTTTTCATTCCATAATTCTAAAGAAAAAAAAAATTTAATTTCAGGGTATGGCTTTGAACTTGGAGCCCGACAATGTTGGTGTTGTCGTCTTTGGTAACGACAAATACATTAAAGAAGGAGATATTGTAAAACGAACGGGTGCCATCGTCGACGTTCCTGTTGGAGAAGATCTTCTTGGTCGTGTTGTTGACGCTTTGGGTAATCCAATTGATGGCAAAGGACCTCTTAAATCAGGCAAACGAGCTCGAGTTGGTGTTAAGGCGCCAGGCATCATTCCCCGTATCTCAGTAAAAGAACCCATGCAAACTGGTATCAAAGCCGTCGATTCATTGGTACCTATTGGACGAGGACAACGAGAACTGATTATCGGCGATCGACAAACTGGCAAAACCGCCTTGGCTATTGACACCATTATCAATCAAAAACGATTCAATGATGGTCAAGACGAAAAGAAGAAATTGTACTGTATCTACGTAGCTATTGGTCAAAAACGATCTACTGTCGCCCAAATTGTCAAAAGATTGTTTGACAGTGGAGCTTTAGGTTATTCTATTATTGTCTCTGCCACTGCCTCTGATGCGGCTCCTCTGCAATATTTGGCGCCGTATTCTGGATGCCTTATGGGAGAATTTTTCCGTGATAATGGCAAACATGCCTTGATCATTTATGACGATTTATCCAAACAGGCTGTTGCCTACCGACAGGTGAGGAAAATATTTTGTAGTTTGATTCTAAAAAGGGCCGATGTTTTTTGAGAAATATAATAAAATTTCTAATTAAAATTTTTTAATGAAACAGGAACGGAATGAGAGCACTTTTTTATTTTTTCTCTATTTTTGCGAAAAATAACTTACTTTTGAATAACAGGCGATTTTTTCGAAAGTTCCGTCTCAAGTATTCAAGAATTCAACATATATATGTTTACGCCGAATTGACGAAATTGCATATTTCATGAAATCGGCAAGATTTTGT
>JAKCPI010019535.1:0-12216 GCA_023213315.1 Euborellia annulipes
TAATAGGTCGGGACTCCCGCAAGTTAATCCCTTGGACAACTTAGTTTTCCAAAGTGCGTTAGGATAAACTAGTTTGTTCTAAAAAAAGTTTTGGCCTTTAGCATCTATATATTAATATATAATTCACTAATGTCCGTCTGTCTGTCAGTCTGTTTTGGCCAAAATGCACTTTTCTATTTTCCGCCGATTCGACGCGCCATCATTTAATTTTCATGCGTTTTGTCGCATCTTTTTATTTTTCTTTGTCTATGCCGCGAATAAGGAAGCCATTCTCTTTCTCTTTTGACTGCGGCGCATCGACTCGCATCTCCGAATTAGGAGAATTATTTCATTTATTTTTGAGTTTTCTTCCTCTGGATTGGTCCAGCAGGGACAACATTGGTATCTCATGGAGATATCAATTTATTTTTAACTAGCTGCGGTAGGGTTGCCTTCGGCAACCCTACCCCGCTAGGCCCTGGCGGGCGGCGTCTCGGGATATGACTAAGAGTTGTCCAGATAAATGTATTTTAATTAATTATGAAAAAGAGTTTTTATTTTTTATTTTAAATATTTGATTAATATATTTTTCAATTATTTACACCCTAAGGAAGCGTAATTTTAAATTTTATTAAAAACGAATGAAAAATAAATTTCAGGGGGGGGAGCAGGGGGTGATTGAACTTTCTGAGGTCTAAAATACGATTTTTCAATTATTTACACCCTAAGAAAGCGTCATTTTAAATTTTATTAAAATCGAATAAAAAATAAATTTCAGGGGGGTCAGGGGGTGATTGAACTTTCTGATGTCTAAAATACCATTTTTGAATTATTTACACCCTAAGAAAGCGTCATTTTAAATTTTATTAAAATCGAATGAAAAATAAATTTTAGGGGGGTCAGGGGGGTGATTGAACTTTCTGAGGTCTAAAATACCATTTTTGAATTATTTACACCCTAAGAAAGCGTCATTTTAAATTTTATTAAAATCGAATGAAAAATAAATTTCAGGGGGGGGTCAGGGGGGTGATTGAACTTTCTGATGTCTAAAATACCATTTTTCAATTATTTACACCCTAAGAAAGCGTCATTTTAAATTTTATTAAAATCGAATGAAAAATAAATTTCAGGGGGGTCAGGGGGGTGATTGAACTTTCTGGGGTCTAAAATACCATTTTTCAATTATTTACACCCTAAGAAAGCAACATTTTAAATTTTATTAAAATCGAATGAAAAATAAATTTCAGGGGGGTCAGGGGGGTGATTGAACTTTCTGATGTCTAAAATACCATTTTTCAATTATTTACACCCTAAGAAAGCAACATTTTAAATTTTATTAAAATCGAATGAAAAATAAATTTCAGGGGGGGGTCAGGGGGGTGATTGAACTTTCTGGGGTCTAAAATACCATTTTTCAATTATTTACACCCTAAGAAAGCGTCATTTTAAATTTTATTAAAATCGAATGAAAAATAAATTTCAGGGGGGTCAGGGGGGTGATTGAACTTTCTGGATGTCTAAAATACCATTTTTGAATTATTTACACCCTAAGAAAGCGTCATTTTAAATTTTATTAAAATCGAATGAAAAATAAATTTTAGGGGGGTCAGGGGGGTGATTGAACTTTCTGGGGTCTAACATACCATTTTTCAATTATTTACACCCTAAGAAAGCGTCATTTTAAATTTTATTAAAATCGAATGAAAAATAAAAAAAATAAAATTTTAGGGGGGGGTGGGGGCGCAGAGCGGAAAAATCTTTTCAAACGTCGAATTGTTAGGGGGAGGAAGAGTTTTTATTTTTCATTTTAAAGATTTGATAAATATATTTTTCATAAAGCGAGTTAGATCCTGTTTTCCAATGCTTTGCTATGGGGTAATTGATAACCCCCAAAAAGGGGGGGTTCCCTACCCCTAATTCGATATAATGATAGCCTAAAACCACCCCCGGAAAATTCCCTACCCATTAAAAAAACTCCATGAAAATCGGTCCAGTAGTTTCGGAGTCTATGCGTTACAAACAGACAGACAGACAGACAGACAGACAGACAGACAGAGATTGTCTTTTATATAATAGTATAGATTAAAGAAAAACCCTAAAGAGGGTAAGTTTATTCGATTGATATTTTCCTAATTCATTCTTAATTAAATTAATTATTTTCCCCCTTTTTTCAGGTTTTTTTTGTATTCAATTTTCTTAAATATAATTTTTTTATTCCGTTTCAATACGGTTTTGGTTCGCCTGTTTCCCTCTATTCGTTGGGAAAAGTATATTGGAATATCCAGAGTTGGGAGATTTTTACGTTTCCAACATCATTGGCAAACGTTTCCACTTTTATTCATTTTTGTTCTGCTTTCCATTGTTGTGGTTATCGGAAGCCATCGGAGCCTCAGGAAGCCAGCCAGCATTGAACCTCCGATTGTGATCAACAACGGCCTCAAGCTAAGTTCCTTCCCAAACGAGATAACTTTACTTATTTTCTACTTCTTTGCAATTATTATAAATTTTTTAACCCAATTCATTTAACTTATATTCATGCTCTGCAATTGATTCCTTCTCATACCGATAATCTGTACTGTATAAACCATTTAAATTATATATTCATTCAACCTGTGTATTTTGATTCGAAAAATTGGTGACCCCAAATTTATTACTTTTATATTAAAACTAGCTGCGGTAGGGTTGCCTTCGGCAACCCTACCCCGCTAGGCCCTGGCGGGCGGCGTCTCGGGATATGACTAAGAGTTGTCCAGATAAATGTATTTTAATTAATTATGAAAAAGAGTTTTTATTTTTTATTTTAAATATTTGATTAATATATTTTTCAATTATTTACACCCTAAGGAAGCGTAATTTTAAATTTTATTAAAAACGAATGAAAAATAAATTTCAGGGGGGGGGGGCAGGGGGGTGATTGAACTTTCTGAGGTCTAAAATACCATTTTTCAATTATTTACACCCTAAGAAAGCGTCATTTTAAATTTTATTAAAATCGAATGAAAAATAAATTTCAGGGGGGGGGTCAGGGGGGTGATTGAACTTTCTGATGTCTAAAATACCATTTTTCAATTATTTACACCCTAAGAAAGCGTCATTTTAAATTTTATTAAAATCGAATGAAAAATAAATTTCAGGGGGGGTCAGGGGGGTGATTGAACTTTCTGATGTCTAAAATACCATTTTTCAATTATTTACACCCTAAGAAAGCGTCATTTTAAATTTTATTAAAATCGAATGAAAAATAAATTTTAGGGGGGGGTCAGGGGGTGATTGAACTTTCTGGGGTCTAAAATACCATTTTTCAATTATTTACACCCTAAGAAAGCAACATTTTAAATTTTATTAAAATCGAATGAAAAATAAATTTCAGGGGGGTCAGGGGGGTGATTGAACTTTCTGGGGTCTAAAATACCATTTTTCAATTATTTACACCCTAAGAAAGCAACATTTTAAATTTTATTAAAATCGAATGAAAAATAAATTTCAGGGGGGGTCAGGGGGGTGGTTGAACTTTCTGAGGTCTAAAATACCATTTTTCAATTATTTACACCCTAAGAAAGCATCATTTTAAATTTTATTAAAATCGAATGAAAAATAAATTTCAGGGGGGGGTCAGGGGGGTGATTGAACTTTCTGATGTCTAAAATACCATTTTTCAATTATTTACACCCTAAGAAAGCAACATTTTAAATTTTATTAAAATCGAATGAAAAATAAATTTCAGGGGGGTCAGGGGGGTGATTGAACTTTCTGGGGTCTAAAATACCATTTTTCAATTATTTACACCCTAAGAAAGCGTCATTTTAAATTTTATTAAAATCGAATGAAAAATAAAAAAAATAAAATTTTAGGGGGGGGGGGGTGGGGGCGCAGAGCGGAAAAATCTTTTCAAATGTCGAATTGTTAGGGGAGGAAGAGTTTTTATTTTTCATTTTAAAGATTTGATAAATATATTTTTCATAAAGCGAGTTAGATCCTGTTTTCCAATGCTTTGCTATGGGGTAATTGATAACCCCCAAAAAGGGGGGGTTCCCTACCCCTAATTCGATATAATGATAGCCTAAAACCACCCCCGGAAAATTCCCTACCCATTAAAAAAAAACTCCATGAAAATCGGTCCAGTAGTTTCGGAGTCTATGCGTTACAAACAGACAGACAGACAGACAGACAGACAGACAGACAGACAGACAGAGATTGTCTTTTATATTATTAAAAGAAGATATATATAGTTCATAGAAAAAGATAGAAAACATTATAGAATTAGGCTAAAAGAAAGTAAAAAATGAATTATAATATAACTATTGATAATTTTTGTAGGTTATGAAATACTTGTATTAAATTTCAACAAATGGAATATAGTAATAGTGTATTGAATATATAAATTTGAAATAAATAAAATTAATATTTTCTTGAGTTTATATTAAATACCTCTAAGCCCTCGGGGCTTGGCGTAGAGGTTAGCGTGCTAACCTCATATACCAAACGTCGCGGGTTCGGACCCCAGGCAGTCCGATAATTTTATTTAAGCCATTTGGATACCAAATGGCTTAAATAAGAATGCCTGGACCCCAAATAAATATATATTATATAAATACGAGTATCGTTTAAAGTCTTAAATGGCCTAAGTTGCCAAAAAGACTGTGTGTATGTGTGTGTGAATGTGAGTGTGAATGAGAAAAAGTGCGAGTGTTTTTAAAAAAAAAAAAAAAAAAATACCTCTAAACAATAGCGATGCCGGTGTTAATAATTGAAAATACTTAGGGCATAAACGCAACAATATATCTCAAGCGTATAGTTGTTTACGACTTGACGCATAAATGAAAAATTGTTATTTTCAAATTAAGTATTACGAAACAACATGTTAAGTACATAAATCATTATTGAAAAATGTAAAATCCTGCATTGAAATATTGTAAAAATAATTTTATGCTTTTACATTAAAAATAAATTTTTTTAGGACATATTTCATAAAAAATACTATTAATTAAAGCATTTGAAACAATATTCCATGCTTAACTCAATTTTGAATTTTTTGGTCTTTGACACACCATTGAATAACAGGGTTCATATATGTTACTAATATAAATAAGAAATTTACAAAAAATTAGGAACAGACCGAAGGTTCGGTTTCTGCTTCGGCCAAATATCCTGGTTTGCATGTGGTTTTGGCTGGCAGAAACCTGAGTTGGAAAATGGGATGAGACGCGTATACTAAAAAAAAAAGAGGGAAACATGGAGTGATTACTTGAGTCCCGAGGAAGAAACTAAAATTGAAGCCCAAATTCGGTTTCAGTTTCGGCTTAGGTCGTAAAAAAATATATTATTAAAAATAAAAAAAGGTCTGGTGTGACTGATCGCAAAGCTCACATCTTTATTTTATCTTCTGTAATTGACTTTGTGTATTGTGCTTGTCCTATCAGATTTTTTATGTCGACATATACCCTGGTATTTAGTTTCCACAATATATATAGGCCTATAACTTTCTTAAAGTCTTTTCGGCAACTTAGACCATAGAGACTTTAACGATTCTCAAATTATTTACAAAATTTGGACCAAGAGGTTCATTAAAAGTCAAAAAGTTTTTAGCAAAACTTTATTTGCCCACTTGCTGTAAGACTTCTTTAGTAATTGGAATCATAGAAAGGCATATTATAAAAAATTAAAAATGAACCTCTTGTTCACAAATCCTTGTGAATATTGTAATAACTCCAGAGCTTCATCTAACTCCAATTATTTAAATACGATATATGTGGGGGTCCAGGCACATTTATTTATACCATTTGGTATAAAAATCTAATCCAATCTAAAAAATAATTGATTTATGAATTTTAATCAAATATTAAAAAACCGGCGATAAAATATGCTACTCTTATCAATATTTACTTGTATATTCAAATATTAATTGAATAACAGCTAGTTCAATTTTAAACGAATCTGAAATCAAAAATTGTAATTTACAATCATTTAGAAAAAAGTATTATTATTGACAGACAAACCTCTATTGTTATTGCTTCCTTATTTAGTTTAAATAAAATTTAATCTTGAAGATCTTTAATATATTTTATAAATATTCCTATGTATGGATGTCTGCTCAGAGGAATTTAAGTCTTAATTGATGAACAAAACACCAAGCTCAAAAAAAAAAAAAAAAAAAAAAGATTAAACATGATTAATCGAAGCGATTAAAGTAATATTTTTAATAACGTGGCATTTATTCTACCGACTTCGTTCATATTTATTTAACTAATAGGTATGAATACAAATTTTTACAGATTAAAAAGCTGATTTAAATTAAATGGTTATCAATATACTGTATTTGAAATAACGATAAATTTTGACTCTCTCTTCCGGGATTATGTAATATGCCCGCATATAGCACCAGTAGCTATAGTAAAAAATAAAAAATGTCATCGTTTTTCATTTAAGAGAATATTTAATCAAAAGACGAGTTTGAATGTAGTTTTTAAAAAATTTATTAACACGTCTTCGGTGAGTAGTAACAATATACAAATAATACAAAACAGCCAGTGGTATATATGACGGAGTGGACCAAAAGTAGCTTATATATATAATTTTATAATAATATATCGGCGGAAACTAAATATATGTTGACACAAAAAATTTGTTGTGACAAGCACAGAACACAACTTTGAATACCGAAGGTAAGAGAAGTGTGGCTGTGCGACCAGTCACACCAGATTTTTTCACTTACCATGACCATCCTTTATTGTATAGTTTTACTTTCTCTTCTTTTTTAAACTCTGTATTTAATTTTCCCTTCATTTTAGGAAGGTTTTTGAATTTAATTTCAATGGTTATAATGTAAATAAAAACAGCCCAGAAAAGAAGGCTTAATATTGAAAATGATATTGAATTCATAGAAAATGAAATGAAAGAAAAGAAAATGATACGGTCAAGGAGTCATGGTATGTGAATATAGTTCAAGGAATAAAATAGCCTCGCTTATCCACATTAAGAGAACTCATTTTACACTAAATTACTTTCCGTCATATGCAATACATACATAATGAATAAATATAGAAAGAGAACTTCCTTTAATTAAAAAGAAGACTTTCTTATCAATTACCCATTTAAGATGGTATTAGTCTTCTGGATATATTATATTAATTAAAGATAAACTAATTTAAGATTTATTGAGAAAACAGGATGAATAAAGAAGAGCAGCTAGTATTTGTTTCATTTATTTAAGGCCCATTAAGCTGACGTTTCGGTCTCGGTCGAGACCATCCTCAGAGCTATAACATAGCAAGAAAAGCACAAATCCTTAAAATTACAATTACAATTTCATTCCAATCATAAGAAATATTACAAAAATATAAAATATATATGTATACCTTATGGGCTGTCAATATGAGATACATTGTAAAAAGCTCAATTATATAATTCATAACCCTTAAGTTATAGCAAGGTATATAAATACTATAGATATAAATTAATATACATAGGGTTGTACAATTGAGGTATTATTGGAAGAGCAACAGTCAGAGTGGTGCGTCTTATCGACTACAGGTAATTAATAAAAGAGCAAACTCGTAGCCTATGTATATTAGTATCCCCACCACGCATATCGGTGACGTAGCAGACTATCGTATACACATCAGCGCTTTAAGATATTCCTATACAGGAAGATTGTAGATTTAAAGTCTGTTTTAAAATTGACTGTTTTTTTTTTATAAAAATGTTTATAAAAAAAACAGTCAATTTTAAAACAGACTTTAAATCTACAATCTTCCTGTATAGGAATATCTTAAAGCGCTGATGTGTATACGATAGTCTGCTACGTCACCGATATGCGTGGTGGGGATACTAATATACATAGGCTACGAGTTTGCTCTTTTATTAATTACCTGTAGTCGATAAGACGCACCACTCTGACTGTTGCTCTTCCAATAATACCTCAATTGTACAACCCTATGTATATTAATTTATATCTATAGTATTTATATACCTTGCTATAACTTAAGGGTTATGAATTATATAATTGAGCTTTTTACAATGTATCTCATATTGACAGCCCATAAGGTATACATATATATTTTATATTTTTTGTAATATTTCTTATGATTGGAATGAAATTGTAATTGTAATTTTAAGGATTTGTGCTTTTCTTGCTATGTTATAGCTTTGAGGATGGTCTCGACCGAGACCGAAACGTCAGCTTAATGGGCCTTAAATAAATGAAACAGGGGGGGGGGGGAATACTAGCTGCTCTTCTTTATTCATCCTGTTTTCTCAATAAATTTATCCAGCTATAAATCTACCTTTTTCAATAATTTAAGATAAAATATGACTTCACTAACTGTGTATTTATTTTTTTAATAAATAACACAGGGGAATAGCCATTTTGTTGACCGAGTATTTGAAGCTATTCATGGGTATTTGGGAAATGTTTTGCAACTTTTTTGACTTTTCTAGCGCTCACTGTACGTAGTACTAGGGGGAGAGAGCTTATGCAGAGACTCCGGTCTGTCTGTCGTCTGTTCGTATAAAACGCACGGCCTGAACTAAAGGTCTTAGGAAAATAATAATTACATATACGTATTCAGCATAAAAAACTGTTTCAGGGAAAAATACGTTTTGGTCTCTAGCACTTCCAATTTTTGAGTTATTAATTCTTAAAGTTACGATTTCTCCCATAAGAAATATATAGAGAAATATTTATGTATTCTTTGCATTTGTATATTCTATGAATGCAAACAAATTCTCAAGCAGGCACTTGTTTTTCTTAAATATGGAGAAATAACTTAACCTCTTTTAACCTCTGAATTTGTTTATATTCATCAGAATGTAAACAATGGGTCGTTTTGATAACTTACCTACCCCAACATTAAAATAGCCTGCCTATGGGCCATTTTTTTCTTAAATATGGAGAAATAACCATTATTAAAATGTTTAATGTCAAGAAAATCCACAGTGAGAACGCCACTTTGAATTTACTACTGTAAATTCTTTCCTACTTTTTTATTACTTTCTCTTATTTTAATTATAATAAAATGGAGATTGTTTTTATAAACCATCTTGAATGTTGTTTGGCTGTAAATACTAAATTGGCAAATGGGCGGAGCTCTCCTCGGAATGACAATCCTGAAGATGAGCGTGTCGAACGCTCGAAATGTCAGCTATAAAATAGAAAAAAAATTTATTACCATACCAAGGAGAGTCTCTACCCCATTTGGCAGCCCTTTAAAATTGTCCTCTGGTAAAATATCACGAAATTTCTCTTCATCCATAAACTCATAATTACGATAACTCCTCCGCTTTTTTGTTTTGAGCATTCTCGAAGACACTTTTTCTGCCTTTCATTTGGAATTCTGAAAACGTCCCGACTTTATCTGGTTGTCTGTATTTCTCACAACAAAAAATAGTATCGTTCCGGTACTTTTACACCGTACAGGCAATGAGGATCTTAATTATAGATAAGATGGTCTAAAATGATCATCAGAAAAATTTTCTTTTAAGAAAACAATGACAATCTATTTAAAAAAAATATTTAAACACCGAAAACAAATTTTTTCTTAAGTCATTATTAGGTGAAATATTTGGTATAGCTCTCTCTTTTGGCACCCATGTCTGGAACACACCCTCCAGCCCTTCTGGCCCATATCTCATCTGAAACTCTCGCTCTCGAGACGACTCTCCAGTAAATCGGGTCACACGTCTCGGTTGAAGTCATCGTTTAAATTGCCCAGAAAGAGAGAAAAGAAAAGAAATAAGGATTTCAAAATGATATCCGGTTTAAAATTAACTTTAATATAGGAATAGGATGAGTTCATTTTATTCCTCTAAATGGACCATTATTTTCTTCTATCTTTAATGTCGCTTTATGACTCTTTGTATCATACAAATTTATATATAAATTCAACTTTATCTTCCTTTTATTTGAACTATATCCTATTGTGTAATGGAATCAATTATTTATTATTTAAGAGGAAAAATATTGAGGTCTTCCAATTGTTTTTTAATACCTAGTGAGAAAATGTACACCAGTTTTCTCAAATATTCTATGTTGAGATTTTGATGGAAATACATGTTTTGAGGTCCCCTGAGTCCAAAAATGGGTCCCGCAAATTGATTTGTGTGTAACAATTTTAAGCATGAAGGAAATGAGCTACAAGACTGAAGTACTTTTTCATTTTTTTTTTCTATTTTTTCAAAATTGGCTTTCATTGATTTTGATTAAAATTCATACTACTATTTAGATGCTCTTTAAAAAGAATATCAGTAAGTTTTTTCGTTAAAATTGTTTGAAGTACACTTACCTGATGTACTTTTTTTAAAATTTCTCCCAATTCGCTGGAACTATTTTGATTAAAATTCATAAATCAATTATTTTTTAGATGATCTTTAAAAAGTTGTTTTTTCCTAAAACCTGTTTGAAGTACACTTTATTTCCAATAGAAGCATTTGTAGCTCCGCTTCATCTATGAAACTCAAGTTTGGATTGTGGAGACTTGAGCTTAGACAACCAAAATGCTTAGCCACTGGAATAAAAATCTCCATTCAGAAGACGTTTCGGCTTTAATTAAATAAATCCATCATCAGTTCTTAAGAGATTATTGGCAATCTCAAGGTGTACACCATTGAGATGCAGATAGGCATATTCCAACTTTTTTTTTTTATTTATTTATTATTACTTTTTTTAATAATAAAAATTCTCTGGGAATGTAAAATTAATAATTAAATGCAAAATTGGTTCCGGTTAATCATGATTAATTTTCTTAACTATTGACAATTTCCTGATTGTATTTACTTTTTTTTTTATATACTATTTTAGAAAACTCTCATAATTAACACGCACCTAAGCTATTAGTTTTTTTTTCTGTCTCCTTTGTGGTTTTTCAGTTCAAGTAAAAGTTCTGGTCTATTCATTCCAAATAACATTCTATTGTTTTGTATAGGCTGTATAGTATATGTTCTATTTATATGCTATGTTGTAATAATAATTGTATAAACAAGTCAAGACATCATAATCATAATATGCTTGAGCTCGTTCTTCTCAGTATGCTGAAGAGATCCACGATTAAAACGAAAAAATAGTTATTTTCCTTTTCAAATTCAAATAACAATGAATAAGAAGGAAAAATTTGAATGAATGAAGAGACTTAAAAGGGATATAAAAGAGATAAATTCCAATATCTCTTTAAAATTCATTGTCCTAATGAAGGAAGGGCGATTTCGATTTCGCTGGCCGTGTCGACATTGCAACGAAATTAATTTTCCATCTATTATTTAATTTATTTTGTCGATCCTACGCACCATATCCTAAATTTGCCGACGAACTCACTATCTCCCAAACTCTCAACAGATTTTATCATATTAAATTTGGAAACATCAAATCGGTCAAAGAGTCTCATACATATTTTGTATAAATCGTATGAATTATAGACGAGGGGGGTGGGGCGGCAAATTGACGTTAGTCTATAGGCGACATACTCTTAACTCCAGACCTGTCAATTGGTAGCTATAAAAAATGTCCTGGATAAGTTGTATAGTAATTTATATTTCTAAACCAAAGATACAGAAAATATAAAAAAAAAATTTATAAGACATATTGAATGAGATATTAATATTCAAAAGCCTCGTTCCGACTCGTAAGTCACCGTAAATATACAATTTAACTAATTTAGTGTGCAAGTTTTTTTTACTGGTGGGCCAAAAGTCCCCTAGAAAATAATATGTCGCCTCAAAAAATCTGGTGTGACAACACATCGTCGAAAATAAGAGAATTCGTACCATTTAAAATAGGGATCTTCAAGAGGTTTAATCCCTCCACGATTATAGAAATTCAAATATAAAAATATTGTAGGCCTATACAATCCGGAAATAAATTTATTGAAGATCATCGTTTGTTTTTTACCTTTAACAAATGACCGAAAGTAAACTTAGCCTTAGTTAGACTTGCGCAAAATTCCTCCTTGAAGGAGAAAGGCATCAAGATCGAGGACAAATATTATCAAGAGCAAATTCTCTTCTATAATAGCGCCTCATCTTTATTTATATTGTACCTTATTTAGAAAAAAAACAATACATGGCAAGGATGACACGACCCGCGCTTTCCCTGAGGGAGAAATATTTTTTTTTAAAGTTTGCACTTTATAAATTTATTAAATTTTGAACAAATACTTTACATCGATGGCTTCTGGCAGGAGTTCACCAGTCATGTTTGTCGGGGGCCACCCATTCCAATTTTAAGCACTGCTTGGCCTTGCTTAATAT
>JAKCPI010019536.1:0-17576 GCA_023213315.1 Euborellia annulipes
CCCCAGGGGTCTGCAAATCACAGCTCGTTTTTTGCCACCTGAGGATATTTTTCAAACGAAAATATATTCAGTTCATTTTATTTTGATGACCGACACGGTAATAATTATTGCTAATGACTAAACACCTGATGTCAATAGAAGAAAACAATTAATAATTGACCAAATTAACGATTATATTTTTGAAAATAAAGTTAAATCCATATTTAATAGAGATTATTTATTTGCTTCGTGGGGAAAGGAGACAATTGGGGGCGATAAAAGAAAGGCGAGCGTCAAAAACAAAAATGTATGCCTTTGAGGCCTAGTCTCCCAAAAAAATATAAAAAATTAAATTAATATTTTTCAAATATTTTTAATTCCATTTCGTAGATATAAGTGAATTCTATCTTTTATTTCAAATAAACTTTCCTCTATTTTAACATTTTAATAAGATATAGATAAAGTTTGAAACTGAATGATTATTATTTTAGTTAAATAGATGAAACGAATATGCTAGAAGCATTCAATTTTTTTTTTTTAATATTCTTTGAAACATTACCGAGGTCCCTCTTTGCGGATATTTTGAAAAAGGCTTTAGTTTTTTATCAAATTAAGTTTGAAATTTGAAGGAATTTGTGGGTCAATTTTTTAGTTCAATTAAACAAAAACTAAAAGCCTTTTTCAAAATATCCGCAAAGAGGGACCTCGGTAATGTTTCAAAGATATTAAAAAAAAAATCATACTTCTAACATAATCCATTAATTATTTTCATCTATTTAAAGTAAAATACTATCATTAATGAAATTTTTTATCATCTAGTGCTGGTCTCTGCGGGTTTTAGATGAGCTATTATTTTTCTCAAATATTGCCAAGCGGGTAGTTTTTTAAATTTTATGTGAAATTAAATTAACTTTATATAAATTTTTAAAAAATTTCAAATCAATATTTTACTCGTGTGGTTTCATTTTCAAATATCTTGTTACATCTTTGGTTTACTTAAGGGACAGACAATTAATTTGAGTTGGGTCCCTTCCGCCTCCCCCCCCCTCAAGCCTCTCTCAAACTTAGTAACTGGACCCTTGTTTACATGACTAGAGCAAGCAGACAACCGATAGGCCCTTAATCAATTCGTTTGCACTTGAAGCTAATTAAACTATGCAACCGGTATCTAGTCAAGATAATACTCTCTAAATAAATAAATAAAGTAAAAAGAGATCTGTCTGTCATTGATTTCGTTTTTACAAATTCTTAAATTTCTTTAATCATTTCAAAAATATAATCCTCACAAATGTCGTTCGTTAGAAAAAAAAAATGATTTCTTCAATTCTTTAATTATAATACTTTTCAAACTTTAGGAAATAAGTTTTTGCATTTTAAGCCACGAATGAATATCAAGACCGATTAATTTTTCTTTAGACTTTAATTAGACTTTCTAAAGAATCCTCTCTCGATCATCATGGATTCTTTTCAACTTTTAAGTAAAATTTCTTTCTTGCATGTATTTCTTTTAATTTTATTTTTTTTTAATTATATTTTTTTTGATTAGGTCATTTTCCTTCTATATTCTTACTTTACAAAAACTTATCAGTATTTTTTTGTTTGTTACATTTTTTAATGATTTATTTCTAGATATGTGAATTATTTTTACGGCAGAAAAAGCACGTCGGATGTACCGGCATACCCGGTGCACTCACTAAAATGACACGAACCTTGAAATAAGTTGATATTGATTCTCACAAAACAAACAGACATGTGTGCACTGTGCATTTCGAACTCAGACTTTCTTGATCAGAGCTAAAATTATTGACTGCAAAGTGCTTAAAGCAATGCCATCGAAAAATGCATTCAGTTTGTCGCATATTGAAATTTTGTTTCATACACGATTTCAATTTTCGCTAGAAATACCTCCATCTGTATTTGATTGACGATTGATTGTTCTGAGGAAGGGCGCGACTGGCGTCCGAAACGTCGACGATCAAATAAATCTGATAAAAATGGATCTAGTTTTTGTGTGATTTTTTTTCCTGGCTGCTATTCGCTATCCTTGTCAAATTAAACAGCCATCTTCTCCATCAGCTAAAATTATTTATTCAAAATTATTTTGATAAAAAGACGACTCTACTATTGGGTTTTTGAATACTTAATTGATAAATTAATTTTTTTTTTTATTTATTTTTTTTTTTTTTTTTTTATTTATTCAACCCACTTAGCCGTAGGCCATTGGGCTAAAACCAGTTACAAAATAAAATATACATATAAAAATGATTATAAACAAAACAATATGAATACAATATTAACACAAATACAAAGCAATAAATATACAATAACAAAACAATAGAAAAACAATAACAACACAATAAAAAAATACAATAACAAAACAATAGAAATACAATAAATTTTAATTTGTTCGTAGTAGGCTATTATTATAAATCAAAACTTGATTTTTTGGCATATTCTCGTGTTTTATTTATAAATTAATTAGAAATAATATCTTTGAATAAATTAAAATTTTCATGTTTAAATGTAAACTATGGGTCGTTTTGATAACTTACCTAGGTAGGTAAGTTATCAAAACGACCTATTAATACATTATCTTTGGTTAATCCAATGCTTTGATTCAGAGGGCCATGGAAAAATACTCATAAGGGCGCCGGGAATCATTGGGTTATTAGA
The DNA here is from genome assembly GCA_023213315.1 of Euborellia annulipes. Lineage (NCBI taxonomy): Eukaryota > Metazoa > Arthropoda > Insecta > Dermaptera > Anisolabididae > Euborellia > Euborellia annulipes. The sequence goes on from JAKCPI010019536.1 coordinate 2,653, forward strand.
ATATAATTTTTGAGCCTAATTCCATTAAACTTGACTTGAAAGACATATACCCATTTGAACCAAAACATCTTAGATCTTAAGCTCGCCTTGATCCTTCCATAACCTAAAAAGCGAAATGTGGCATTTTACCTATTCAACTATTTATTTATAGAATATTTTTTTTGAAATAAATGGGTCGTTTTGATAACTTACCTACCCCAACATTAAAATAGCCTCCCTATTGGGAAATACATGGTGTGTGTCCTTCAGCATTAGAATAGCTGAAGGACAAACACCATGTATTTCCCCATAGGAGGCTATTTTAATGTTGGGGTAAGTAAGTTATCAAAACGACCCATAGACTTATATCTTATTGTTATTAATCATGTGATGGAGGCACCAATAGAGGAACTTAAGATCTAAGATGTGTTGGTACAAACGGGCATAAATTCTCATTTATCACTATTTTTAGTTACTATTAGATTCAGCAAGCGATAAGTGAAAAATTATTCTTAGATTTGTTTTATTAATACATATTTGTATTGAGCAATATTTACCTAAAAATTAATAAAATATTTGATGATGGAAAACATCAGGATGAGATAAAATTTCATTGAAAGGAATCATTGAGTTCACTTTTTTTTCCTGCTTCATTAATAGGAAAAGCTTTGGTACTATTTTTAAATTTTCCTTTATATAAAAATAGATCAAATCAATTTTGTTTTAATTGAGATTAATTTAGATCATCAGTCAAACTTTTAGATTTCGCGCATCACTCTAATATCGTAAAATTGGCTGAATAGAGACAATGGGCTGAAAGAGGACTGCAACACCAACAAATTAGCGCCAGTAACAATTGAATTTGTTTCAAAATAATCTGTAGGCGAGGAATAAATTTATTTCAAAATTGAAAATTGTTTCTATTCGCCTTATTTTACGCTGTATTGGTAATTTTATTAAGGACTTAAAAAGAGATAAAAAATAAAAATAAAAATTTTATCGCACTAGTTTCGTATACTTTGCTAGAATCACACTACTCGTTTACTTAAATAAATAAAATTATCCTTTGTCCAGGTTTATATTGTTTCATTTTAAATGAATTATTTGAACCAATATTGAGGTATTATTACTCTAGCTATATCATAACAAAAATGAATAATAATTCCATTTATGTTTTAACTTGGTTACGTTACCTCACTACACTTGTCATGTTATCAAAGCATTATTGTTGACAAAATTCGAATAGAGAGATAGTGATTAATGATATATGATTCAAAGGCTCTGAATTTGTAAATTTAATAGAACTAAAAAGTTGTTAAAATGATTAAAAATAAAAGATATAGTCTATCATTTAAAAATTAAAATAAAAAAAATAAATAAGTTTTGAACCTTGTTAAAAATCAATAGAGACTGAACTGCTATTAAAGGCGCAAGTTACAAATGGAGTTAGAGGTAATTTTTTTCACTAATATTTTTATTTTAATTTCTAAAATTATATTAAATTATTAAAAGGAAAGGATGTCAACCAATCAGTTAGCCTCTATCGAATCAAAATCACAATAAAATGAAACGTTTCAGTTTTAATTAAATATCGCCATCTATTAAAGCCGTCCTTATTTAATTAAAGTTGAAACGTTTTCTTTTCACTGAGCTGAAAATAGCGCTATTTAATTAAACTTTAATTAAATAACGCCGGCTATAATTGATGGCGTTATTTAATAAAGCCGGAACGTTTTCTTTTCGCTGAACTGATGATGGCGTTATTTAATAAAAGCCGAAACGTTTTCTTTTTGCGGAACTAATGATGGAGTTATTTATTTAAAGCCGAAACGTTTTCTTTTCCCTAAATTGATAATGGAGTCATTTAATTAAACCCGAAACGTTTTCTTTTCGCTGAACTGCTGATGACCTTATTTAATTAAAGCCGAAACGTTTTCTTTTCGCTGAACTGATAATGGCGTTATTTGATTAAAGCCGAAACGTTTTCTTTTATTGAAATTTTTATTCGATAGAGGCTAGTCTGTTTGGCTGACATCCTCACCTTTTATTAATTTAATCGTTAGACAGTCACTTCTCTCATCCCATATAGAGAGAAAGAAAGTTGGATAAAAGAGTATGGAAAATTGTTCGTTATCGGCTGGAAATAACTCTTAAGAGATATATTTATTCTGAATATACGATTAGAGAGCATGATTCTTCAGCTAAAGATTTTTCCATTAATTTTTTTTCTTATTATTTCATTTTATTGCGCGGGAGCGCGCGGCGGCAAATTCTTATTTGAAGATTTAAACCCTTGTAGGTTCAGAATGGCTAATCAGATCAGACTAAATTTGATCTCAATTTGTGCAGAAAGAAAAACTCTAATTGACTCTATAAAAAAAATCGCGATTAATAAACTCGAATCATTTTTTTTTTTTTTTTTCATAAAAGCTCATTTTATGGATTCCTGTCAAAAATTTGATGTCGAGATTTTGATGGATATACACGTTTCGATGTCCCCTGAATAAAAAAAAAAGTGATTTTCGCGACATGGTCTGTCTATCTGTGTGTATGTGTGTGTGTTGTGCCTCTGTGAACAAAATATCTCAAGAACGAAAATAGCTAGGAAGTTAAAATTTTATATTTAATAGTAACAAAATATAAATATTTTCCCCAAACTTATAAATTTTACATCTCTCGAAAGTAATGTACTGTCTGAAACTACACTGTAAAAAAAAATATGAATTTTCATTCATATCTCATAAACTTTGGTGGTTTAATTTTAATAGACCAGGATATGAGCTAAAATTAATATACAAGTATATGAATAAGTATCGCTTTAAAAAAAATATGAATTTTCCTTCTTTTTTCAATTACTTTTCGTAGTTTAATTTTAATACACCCAGGATGTGAAATAAAATTAATATAAAAGTTTATGAACAAATTACCAACTTTTAAACTTATCTTTTTCTTTGTGTGCCGCCAAATTTTGAAATCGTTAAAAGTGCACTGCGCGACAAGTTGAGAATCACTGGTCTAAACGTTCTCAAATAACTCGACTACCTCAAGGAATTTTTATTAATATTATTTTATAATTATTTTAAGGAAACTTGAAATTATTCTTTTAAAATTTATTTCACAAATCTAAATTTTTTAAATTCTGGTTTGAAATTCGCGCTCTAAACTATTTAAATATTTATGAAGTATATTAAAATCATACTAATTAAATAATTTTTATAAAGTAATTCAACTACTTAGCTATAGAAATTAAAATTAAAATTAACAATTTCACCAAAATAATTAATTTTAAAATATACAAGAAATTGGTTAGTAGGTTGGCACCAAACCTTGACCAAATTCTGTTTTTGAAGTAGCTGATTTAACGCATAGATAATTGAAAGTGTATTATTATTTAAAATGAAATATAAATATTTAATCAATATATTGAAATAGGAACATTTTACTAACAAAATCGTAAGTATTGAATTTGAATTTTTTCATTGAAATTTTTTTATCTCAATTTCAAATCCATTATTGTTTGTCATTTTTCAGGTGAGGTTAGTTTATACTCCAGCCAGGGAATAAACTCCAAACTGCAATGAAAATGTAACTCTTTATTTCTTCTCAAAGAAGATGAAAATCGACATATTTTTTGTATTAAATAATTAAAATGATTTGTATTTGTGTTAAATTTACTTGGAAATGTATAAAAATTTATTTTTTGATACAAATTTATTATTTTAATACTTTAATTTGTTTTATTATTTAGTAAAATTGTATATTTTAATATAATATAATTTTTTTTTAATAAATAAAAAATAAAATAAATAAAAAAAACTATTATTTCACCTAGACCACTCACTTTCCCTCAAAACTATAAACTCGTAAGGACTTTAATTTTTGTTTATTAAAGCTTTTGTGGTTTGAAATATTATTATTAGGAGAATTTTTAATTATAGACCACATATTTGTATTAAATATTTATTAAAAATATATAAATACTGTACAAATATATATATTTTTAATAAATATTTAATACAAATATGTGGTCTATAATTAAAAGTTCTCCTACTTTCATTTTTCACAAAAAAGTAAATTATTTCTCATAAACCCGTAATTTAAATTTCATATACCAAAAATGAATTTATTCATATACCCGTAATTTAAATTTCATATACCAAAAATGAATTTATTCATATAACCGAAAATGAATTTTTTCATATACCCGAATATGAAAAATTTCATATCTGGGTTTGTGAAAGTTCATTTTTGGTATATGACCTTTCTCATATACCCAAAATGAATATTCATAAACAGTTTGTGTAACAGACTTCCTATACATGTGTATGAATATGGCTCGAAAATTTTTAACAGTGTAAATATATGTTTACACAAAAATTCTGGTGTGCCAAGCACAGAACACAACTTTCGATCACCGAATGCGATCAGTCACACCAGATTTTTTACTTAATTTCCATATTGAATACAAGAACAATCCTCGGAATTTAATGACGACATATTTGCTTTATTTATTTATTTATTATTTGGATCATTTTATCAATTCATTTGCTCATATTAAAGCTTTAATAATTTTATTCACCAAAGGGTTTAATATTAATATACATTCCCCTAAAATTAAGTAATATTGGATCTAAAATCAATACGAGTGCATTATAGATGGCGTCCTCTTAATTAATTAATCTCTCCTTGAATAATTTATTCCAAAATAAATGAACAAAGATAAATTGCCTATTTCCGATTGATTATTTCTCCAAATGGGCTATTTAACGATTTTTCATTTATTATAATAATTATTTAAAACTCTTCCTCAGATTTCAGGTATTTTTAATGACTCTTTTCTCCGCCTCTTTGCATTTCATTTTCATTTTTTTTTATGAGATTTTTTCTTTTATTTGGTTTTAGGTTAAAAATCATACCTAAAGATTTTTCATTTTTCAGCTATACATTCAAAAATATAATAATTACTTTTTTGTGCTATTATTTTCTGTTAAATAAATATCAATCAATATTTATCATCGGAAATTTTATTAACAATTTTCTGATATAGGCCTATACAGTAGGCCATATAGAAAACATATTTTCATAAAATTTATTATTTTGCTAAGAAAACAAAAAATCAATAGCCCTATTTGAATTTTTAAATTATTTTAAATCTGGGAATAACTAATTGCATCGGATTATTTTATTGGTGTTTTCTTTACGCCTAATGATGATTCACTGACGTATCGAAACTGTTAAAAATTGCAGTACCAGTTTTTAGATTTCAATAAAATTTCCGATAATTAATAGCCTACTGCTTGATATTTATTTATTATTTCCAAACTTATAAATATTAGGTGTTTGCTATTAAGATTAATTATAATAAGGAAGAGGTTTGCAGCCAAATGAAAAGAGCCTCTATTATTAAATAAACCCTTTATTCAGGACGTTTCGGCATTGATAATTGCCATCTTCAGCCTTTCAAGATGAGTCTTAAAATGATATCATACAATAACAATAGAGTTGTCTTCGAGCATGTATTACAATTGATTATTAACAATGTCCATTGTCCATGAATATTTAACAACGTAAATACCTTCAAGTATCGGCTAAGAGAGAGATCAGACTAATACTTAAGCCGATTGGAGGTATTTACGTTGTTAAATATTCTTGAACAAAATACATTGTTAATAATCAATTGTAATACATGCTCGAAGACAACTCTATTACTTTCTCTTACCTCTATATATATATATGTTAATATATATATAGAGAGAGAAAGTATTGGATTCATGTCAAAAAATTCGATGTCGAGATTTTGATGGATCTTCACGTTTTGAGGTCCCCTGAATCCAAAAAAGTGGTTTTCGCGACATGGTCTGTCTGTGGGTGGGTGTGTGGGTGGGTGTGTGTTCAATTTTAAGGATGAAGGAATTGAGCTATGAGGCTGAAATTTTATATATAAGTTAAACACCCCCCGGGACCGGAAAAATAAGCTTTTAATCAAAATCGGCCAAAGAGTACTAGTACTTTACTGATGTACTTTTTCAGTTTTTTCGATTTTCTCAAAATTCGCTCTAACGATTTTGATTAAAATTCAAAAATCAATTATTTTTTAGATGCTCTTTCAAATGTATATTCTCGTTTTGCCCTCAAAATTGTTTGAAGCACACTTTACTCTTGTGCTTCATAGGAAAGATAGGAGAAATGGTTGCCATGGTAACAAAATATAAATATTTTCCCATACTTATAAATTTTACATCTGAATTCAAATATTCCCTACTGCCGGGAACTAAATACATGTCGACACAAAAAATCTGGTGTGACAAGCACAGTACACAACTTTCGATTACCGAAGGTAAGAGAAAGTTGTGTGCTATGCGCCAGTCACACCAGATTTTTTATTGTATGATATATGTCTGTTTAATACTCATGTATTCTTGAAACGTTGATGATGGCACAGTAAATCTCTCCCGAAACGACTTGAATAAATAATAATAGAGGCTGCCGACGGGCCTGGCAAAAAGAATGAACAACAGCCACCAAGTTTTGTTAAGCAACGCCAAGTGGTGTTGAAAATCGGGATAGGTGGCACCCGAAAAACAAGACGCTTCGGAATCCATCGATACTGTATTTTAATATAAATAAATAAATTTATAAAAGTCAAATGGCAATGGCCTCTGCAGCCGAAATGACCTTTAAATAATAATAATAGAGGCTCTTTTAATTTGGCTGCAAACCTCTTCCTTACTATAATTAATTATTTTCCAAACATCTTAAAATAATTCTACAAGAAAAAACCTTAGGCGTTTCTACTTGATAAATAAATAATTACTTTTACTCAAAAAAAAAAAAACAAAAAAAAAAAAAAAAAAAAATGTAACTTCCTCACTCTTTTTAAAACCTTCATTCATACATCTCTAAATTATTTCTTTTGAACTCAGATTAAATTCTAATCGTTAAAGGATTTAGTGAGAAATTTTGATTATATTTTCTTGAATATCGTAACTTTTTTAATAAATTCTGATAGCTTTCTCAGTCAATGAGTTTTTTTTTTTTCTAAGAGAGCAATCTCTCTCTCTCATAGGACCATTAATAGAGTATTCAGCGAGGAAAGGAAAAATGAACATCATTAGCCCTTAAAGATCTAAGATAAAAATCTCCCTGTGTTCATTATCCTTTCATAGGGGAAAATAATTGTAATTCTGTCTGGCTCTTTTCTTTACAAAAAATAAATTTAATCGATGAAAATATATTTTATTCATTCTTTTTATTCTACTTTTTTCTGCCATTTAACAATAAATATATTGTAATTCATCACCATCTTATGAACATAACGTGTTAAGGGGCCTCGGGAGTGAAGGTGTTACGCATGTTTTTCCCGCTAAGATGGCGTTGTGTGTCATAAAAAGTATGCCCAAATATCAAGTAATTCAAAAATTTGCCATGAGATGCCAAAATGGTAGCTAATAATATTAAATGCGTTTGGTTGATTTTCATTGATATTTTAACAATAAATACTTTATAAATGTTATTATATATTATGTATCTTTTATAAAAGCATAAAAATATATAAATATAGGCCAGATATAGGCCAAAAGGAGATTGGTTGTTAGACTAGCCTGCCATCTATTGCAAGAATGCTGAACTAATTTGACAGTTGAATTTTAAATAAATCTTCTAAGCTTATTTTAAAAATTTCTTAATTAATATGTGATTAATAATAACATTAAATTCATTTTTAAATTTAAAAAAAAATTAAAGATTATTGGGACAGATTGTTTTTTGTATTTGCTTGATAACAAAAAATTAATTACGATAATGTTTTAATAAGTCATTAAAAAAATTGTAGCTCGATGTCCCAATAATCTCTTATGAATTTAATTCATTAAAAAAAAACCGCATTGAAAAATTCCTTATAATAGTCTAGTTTTTTTAAAGTACGTTTAGACGTCGCTCCTGAACCCCCTTAAATTTCATAACTTAAATTTTTAAATTCAGTATAACTGACGTTCAGTTTGCCAGATCGCTACCTTTTTCAGGCTTTTATAGCTATTTTTTAGTTTTCAAGGAGGTATATCTCTTTCGTGTTGATATTTGAACTTAATTTAAGAATATTTGAGCAATAATTGCTAGTTATATTTTAATTTATTAAAAAACCAGGGCCGACTTTTTCCGGTCACGTATGGGACCATACTTCAGGGCCAGGTATATAATGAGGGGAGGCCCTCCCAAAATAAATAAAATCCTTCCAATTAAATTGGGCAGTGTTCACAATTATAGCCCTGTAAACTAATTATTATCAGCGGGCTGACAAATTTGGTTCCGCAAAAAAAAAATTTTCGCAGGAATTGGGGCGGAATAAATTTATTATCTTTAACAAATCACTCTGTGTACGCCATTGGTATGAGTAATAATTGCAAATTAGAGCTTTTTTTTCAACTTTCATGCTTAGTTTAAGTACTTTTTATTCCTGCTTTGGCGGGGTATGCTATTTTCAGCACTTTTTTTCCATTTTTTATGCTTTTTTATTAGAGTCCTTTCTCTCTACTTATAATAGTCTAGTTTTTTTTTTAACAGGCCCGTTTAGGCGTCGCTCCTGCACCCCTTACAGTTGATAACTGTAAATTTTTAAATATCAACTGACGTTTCGGTTGCCAATCGCTACCTTCTTCAGGATAGCTAATCATTATATTGATATAAATACAAATTGTATTTATATAATAATTAAATGTCACAATTATTGCTTATTTTCAATTAGCATAACTGAACGATTAAAAGAGCCAATTCCTTTTTTTCCCCGCAATTATTCTTTTTATGTATTATCCTGTTCAATTTTAAATCTGTTTGATTTTTTAGTCAAGATGACCTTTTTTTCTGTGGTGGCATTAGCAGACAAAAAAATGTAAATTTTTAAATTTATATTAAATGTTTATCTAAACGGAATATAATTTCAAAAGAACAAAACGAGGAAAGGTGGGGGGGGGGGGGGGGGTTGAAAATATATACAAACAAAACAGAATCTCTCCATTAGATTGACAAATTTTTATCGCTCGATTCAAAATGTGTGAAAAGATAAGCTAAGCCCTCAGATGCTCTTTTAACCCTGAAAAAGGGTTAAATTTATTCATCCATGTTTTTTAAGCATACATGTTATTTTCGTTGACACCCCATATTTACAATTAGCCCTGTGTACACATTTTATCAGTTATTATCCAAGCTTTCTACTTATATAAGCTTCTTTCTCTCTCTTGTTTTTTTTTTTAACACTCACACTTTTTTCTCATTCACACTCATACTCACACACACATTCACACAGTCTTTTCGGAAACTCAGGCCAGATAAGACTTTGACTACAACCGTTATTAATTAATATACGCATTGGGGGTTTAGGCATTATTTTTGGTATCTAAATGGCTTAAATAAAATCATCAGACTGCCTGGGATCCGAATTCGCGACTCTTGGTATACGAGGATAGCACGTTAACCCCTACACCCAGCCCGAGGGCCTTGTTAATTTATTATTTATTATTTATGAAAAATCCAGGGTGCGGCAGCATAACTTCCTTTTTTTTTTAAACGTAATAAAACCCATTTTATGAATCAGATTTTTTAAATTATTTTTTATAATATAAGCAGTTTACATCTAAAGTTTTGTTTTACTCAGTTTTGAAAATCATGTCAGGTAGGTGACGCCCCCCCCCCTCCTCCCATTGGTACCCTGAATAAGCCGATTTCTTCCACCCAGGGAGAAATTGGGAGAAACTGTCCAGATGTATACTCTGTATATATGTATGTATCCCAAAGCAATTTCTAGTCTGGTATATTAAACAAATGATGTTTAACAACAAAAAAAAGAGGAAAAAGGCACTCATTAAGAATATCAAATTAATATGTCTTTGTTTTGAATTGTTAATTAAATTTTTTTTTTGAACTGTAAGTTTAAGTCCCACTTTTGCCCTCGCGGCTTGGTCTAGAGGTTAGCGTACTAACATCGTATACCAAAAGTCGCGGCTTCGAACCCCAGGCAGTCCGATGATTTTATTTAAGCCATTTGGATATCAAATTGCTTAAATAAGAATGCCTGGACCACGAGTATCATTTAAACTTTAAATGGCCTAAGTTGCCGAAGACTGTGTGATTGTGTGTGCGAATGTAAGTGTGAATGAGAAAAAAGTGTGAGTGTTTTTATAATAAAAAAATCCAACTTTTTTTTTTGTAAAGGAAATTTAATGAAGGTCGATAAGAAAACACCTTCTTAAATAAAAATCTAAATTCCTCCCTCTTGCCTCATTCTTCTTTTTTTCTTTAACCTCTTTGAATGATATCAGATAAAATACTTTTCAAAGTTAGAATATCTAATAGAAGAATTTTGCTGAAAACGAATTAAGACTTTTCCGGAATCATTTGAATATAAAAGGAATGACTCGCCTGGGAATTGGCACCAACTTCACACCTGTAATGGATTTACATTATTCTTGGCAATTTTTTCTATTTTGGTGATTCATATTTCAACTTCAAGATGTGTAACAATTTTAAATTTATGAATCTCAGAGTTTTTTTTTAAGGTTATTCGTCAATATCATTATCATCAATACTCTAGCCAATCACTTGTATGTGCCTGTTCTCTCGCTGATTGGCCAGAGTTTGAGGTAGTGGAGCGAGTGAGGAAATTTTAAACTTTAAAATTTTGCCTTCGGCGAGCAATTGCAAAATTGCCAAATAGCGAACGAGAATAAATTTGATGCATTTTCTGGCCGAAGGCGAGCAAGGGGGTCCAGGGGTCACAACCCTCTATTGAGTGATTAGCAGATCGTCACTGTAGATTATGTTTGTAAAGAAAGAGGATGCAGCCAATAATTGAGCCTCTATTAAAAAAAATAATTACAAACACTATTGGAACATTTCGGCAAAGATCCACCCTCATATTCAATTGGGCATTAGTGATTAAATATTTTTTAAAAGCTTACCCTCAAAGGTTTAAAAAATCTAAAAAACTTCAAGTAACTACTTTATTGACAATAAACTAAGGGATGACTGCCAGCTTCCCTACAGGCTTGTTAAGAAACCCAGTAGAGAAGTTGATGTGATCAGCGCTAAATTATAGCACCTCGCATGCCCTACAGGTTACTTTTACACATTACCCACACGCTTCCATATTTGCACCATCTCCTCTATTTTATAAAAATCTTCCTTTCTAGCTCAAAGCTTTCGATACTCTCCCCTCCTTTTATTTTTTCGGGACAGTCCAATGCGTCAAGGTCAAGTACCAATTCGTAGATTAAGCAATAATCCCTGACTTGGGGTCATTTTAGATTTGGTTAAACTTTATCAAAAGGGAAATTTAGGAAATAACTTCCTGTTAGCAATACGTAACTGAACCAGAAGTAATACTGCGCTAGAACGGGAAGTACAATTGATTTACGTATTGCTTTATATTTTGTTACCATGGCAACTATTTCTCCTAATTTTTATTTTTTCTTATTTTAACGGTTAATTACTCATTAACTTATTGTTATTTGTGAAACAAAACCTGTCCGGGATTGTCACAAACATACACAGAAAATTTCATCATAATTTGTTCAGTCGTTTAGGAGGAGTTCAGTCACATACACACGTACAGAAGAATTATATATATAAAGAAGAAGAAGAAATAAAAGATGTTTGATTATTGACACTCGATTACACTGTGCTACAAGAAAAAAAGCCCCGAGAAAATTTCTTCAGATTCTTAAGTAAAATGACCTGAATCCAAATATGACCTCCATTTTCCCCCACCACGTACCGTTTTCGGGGAGAGCCCCCTACTTATTTCCACCCCTTTTCGTTAATTATAAGGCCATGAAAAAAATTTGGAGGGATGAAAAATATTTTTGCCTTAACATTTCTTCAGAAGGTCTAGAGAAGTGAAAAGTTAAAAAACATTAACATTTGGATCCAAGGAAGGGATGTGGGGGAGGATTTTGTCGCTTAAAATGCAAAAAAAAAAACATTAAAAATGATCGATTTTTTCTGATTTTTCCCAATTTTTTCACTGATTTTCTACATATTCCAGCTGACAGACCCAGCACACCTTTCCTTAAACATCCCTCAACTAAAAAAAAATATATAGGACAAAGCGGGTGGAGTGTGGGCGATTCCGAAGCCCTTGCAAGAAGATGGAAGATTCACAGCTCAGTTGGTCAAATTGGCAAATATGAGGCTATAACTTTTTTTTTTGGCTGATCTCCACAAATTTAAAGTTATATATACGGATTCTTCTATGTCCTTCAATATTGCCATATTTTATCTAAAAGGGTAGAAATTATTTCTTGTCAAAGTTTGAAAAAAATTCTTCTTGCAAGGGCTTCGGAATCGCTCACACCCCACCCGCTTTATCCTATATATTTTTTTTAGTTGAGGAATGTTTAAGGAAGGGTGAGGTGGATCTGTCAGCTGGAATATGTAGAAAATCAGTGAAAAAATTGAAAAAAATCAGAAAAAATCGATCATTTTTAATGGTTTTTTTGCATTTTAAGCGACAAAATCCTCCCCCACATCCCTCCCTTGGATCCAAATGTTAATGTTTTTTAACTTTTCACTTCTCTAGACCTTCTGAAGAAATGTTAAGGCTTAAATATTTCTTTTCATCCCTCCAAATTTGATTCATGGACCTATAATTAACGAAAAGGGGTGGAAATAAGTAGGGGGCTCCCCCCGAAAACGGTACGTGGTGGGGGAAAATGGAGGTCATATTTGGATTCCGGAGGTCATTTTACTTAAGAATCTGAAGGAATTTTCTCGGGGCCAGAAAAAAGTTTCATTTTGTAGCACAGTGTTATCGGTGTTAATTAGTGTCGTCCAAAGGTTTCGCAAAAATCAAAAATTTCTTATTTTTTTCGAATAAGTTGAAGGAGAAGTTTATTTTATAATTCTTATTTTAACTATTAGAAAAAAAGATCTGGTGTGATTGGCCGCACAGTACACAACTTTCTCTTTCTTTCGGGAATAGAAAGTTCTGTTCTGTGCTTGTACAGTGAGTGACAATATTAAGTCCCACCCAAGCGTTTTCTACTTGTAATTATATCATTGTTTTGAAAAAAATATTATATATAATTTTAATGGAAACTTTTATGATTCAAACCTAAAAAATTTCCAATAAACATTTTCATTTTCTTTCATAAAAACAATGAATTCGGGTACTTGTACTTTACTGATATACTTTTTTAGTTTTTCCAGTTTTCTCAAAATTCCCTTTAAAGATTTCTTTCAAATTTTAAATAGTTCCTAGTTGCGGTATAAAAACAAATTGCGTTAGGTCTCGTCTTCGGGAAACCTCGAGTACTAGTACTTTACTGGTGCATTAGTAAAGTAGTCTATTAGTACTGTTTGGCTGATTTTGTTCAAAAGCTTCGGGTTACGTCTCACGGGGGTGGCTAACTTAAATATATAATTTCAACCTTCTAGGTCTTTTCGTTCTTGAGATATTTTGTTCACAGACAGACACACATTCACCCACACAGACAGACCATGTTGCAAAAACCACTTTTTTGGAATTCAGGGGACATCAAAACGTGTATATCCATCGACATCGAATTTTTGACATGAATCCAATACTTCCTCTCTTTATATATTAACCTATATAGAAGAGAATGTAAAAAAATAGAATTTCTCAGTCGATGTTTCGGTCGTCAATTGAGACCTTTATCGGTATGCAATGTATGTTATAAATACAATTACAGTTTACTGTGTTCTATGGTTTCAAATATCCAAATCTTTTCTTATTCTTCTTGTTTTTTTAAGGTCTTTTTCGACATCTAAAGCCATTTCGACCCCATTCCTATTTATTTTAAATGATTGGAAGCCATTGATTTCAAAAGAAATAAATTTTTCTCTCTTGAAACGGGAAGCAAACCCCGCCCAGGGCCGAGAAGCTAATGTCTTCTTTCTGAGCCACGGGTCACGGGCTTATTTCTTCTTAGACAAGTTTAAAAAATTTATTTTTATTATTATTTTTCTTGAAATGGATCTTTTTGATGCTGAATCCTGTTTTTGTTTGAATTGATCTCTTTCTCTCTCCGGAGGCCAACTAGAGCTTGAATGATTTTAAATTGCAATGATGCGTAATGCTTATTTACTTGATGGGAATCTCTTAATTAAATAGCAATAAAAAAAAAAAATAAATAAATAAAATAAAATGGGAAACGAGAGAAATGGAACTAAATCATTATATTGGAATATAAGGCTATATGGATATGACTACTCTTAATTAATAATTAAAATTTAATATTTAAAGGCTATATTATAATATATATGGGCTCGTTTCTCTTTCCAAGTGAATAAAATTTATTTCAATTGAATTTGCTACCATTCATTTGAAATAAATAGAAATGGGGTTTAAATGCCCTTAGATGCCGAAAAATACCTTAAAAGAAATTTAAAAAAATTATAAAATACTGCGTCTATCAACTTTGACTATTTAATCTAGTATTCTTTGAAGAAAATACGAGGGTAGGACAATAGGTCCGTGACTTTTTGAATGAAACACAGGTTTTTGGATAAAAAATTATTTTATTTTTCAAAGTAGTCTTCTTTGAGCTCTATACACTTTGTCCAACGTTTCTCCAAATTTTTTAACCCTTCCAAAAAATAAGATTTGTCCAGGGCATCAAAATCATCGTTTTAGTCAAATCTCTTTCCGCCGAGCCATTTTTTCAGGTTTGCAAACAAGAAATAGTCACTCAGGGCTAAATCCGGAGAATAGGGAGGATGAGGGAGTAATTAATTCGTATTCTAATTCATGGATTTTTGCCAGGGAAACTGAAAATTCACTTTTTTCCATTTTCTTCTCAAATCACGAGTTAGTCTGCTATTAATGGATGTCAATCAAAAACTAAAAGCCCCAGCTGGTTCAAATTTCGACAGGATTCAGCTGATAGTTGCCTGCTGACAGGAGCAGTGTTGTCATTTTAGTTAAGAGACAGGAA
>JAKCPI010019537.1:0-12366 GCA_023213315.1 Euborellia annulipes
TCGCGACGAATAAATTATTTAATCCTTCTCGCATATCATCTGTGCAAAAGTCAAGATGATTGGATTTTTTCGAACAATATGCAAATTAATAATAGCTCTTTCATATAACAATAAACTCTCTATTTGTATTTATTTAGCTATATTAATCAAATAGAATAATAGACTATTATTAAAACAAAGATTTGTTACTTTCTCGTACCCTATATATGAAATATATAGAGAGAGAAAGTATTGGTTTCATGTCAAAAATTCGATGTCGAGATTTTGATGGATCTTCACGTTTTGAGGTCCCCTGAATCCAAAAAAGTGGTTTTCGCGACATGGTCTGTCTGTCTGTCTGTCTGTCTGTCTGTGTGTGTGTGTGTGTGTGTGTTCAATTTTAAGCATGAAGGAATTGAGCTAGGAGGCTGAAATTTTATATTTAAGTTAAACACCCCCGGGACCGACAAAATAAGCTTTTAATCAAAATCGGCCAAAAAGTACTAGTACTTTACTGATGTACTTTTTCAGTTTTTTTCGATTTTCTCAAAATTCGCTCTAACGATTTTGATTAAAATTCCAAAAATCAATTATTTTTTAGATGCTCTTTCAAATGTATATTCTCGTTTTGCCCTCAAAATTGTTTGAAGCACACTTTACTCTTGTGCTTCATAGGAAAGATAGGAGAAATAAATGGTTGCCATGGTAACCGAATTTAAATCTTTTTCTTTTTTATTAGATTAAAAATCAATTATTATTTAAACGCCCATTTTTTTTTTTCGGAGAAAACATATCTCTCTCTCTCACAAAACTATCTTCTCTCTTTCTACGCGTTTTAAATTTTTCTACCTTATCTTCGCATTTGGCCAATGTTAATTTCCTATAGGGATTTGTATGTTAATTTCGATTCAAAGGGGTCCCCTTTAGAACTTTTTAGGCATTTAAAATTTTTTTTCCAATTCTTATGAAATTTTGTATTTATTTACGATTCTATATTGTGTATAAAATGTCCAAATATGAGATTAAAATTTTGAAAAATAACCATAGTTTATTTGAAGCAGTCAACATTTAAAATGCAAGTTTGAAACTAAGGTGCTATGGAAAACTAAATATATCTCGACACAAAAAATCTGGTGTGACCAGCACAGTGCACAACTTTCTCTTACCGAAGGGTAAGAGAAAGTTGTGTGCTGTGCGCCAGTCACACCAGATTTTTTGTGTCGAGATATATGTTAGTTTCCCATAGCTCCTTAGTTTCAAACTTGCATTTTAAATGTTGACTGCTTCAAATAAACTATGGTTATTTTTCAAAAATTTTAATCTCATATTTGGACATTTTATACACAATATAGAATCGTAAATAAATACAAAATTTCATAAGAATTGAAAAAAAAAATTTTAAATGCCTAAAAAGTTCCAAAGGGGACCCCCTTTTGAATCGAGAATTAACATACAAATCCCTATAGGAAATTAACATTGGCCAAATGCGAAGATAAGGTAGAAAAATTTAAAACGCGTAGAAAGAGAGAAGATAGTTTTGTGAGAGAGAGAGATATGTTTTCTCCGAAAAAAAAAATGGGCGTTTAAATAATAATTGATTTTTAATCTAATAAAAAGAAAAGATTTAAATTCGGTTACCATGGCAACCATTTATTTCTCCTATCTTTCCTATGAAGCACAAGAGTAAAGTGTGCTTCAAACAATTTTGAGGGCAAAACGAGAATATACATTTGAAAGAGCATCTAAAAAATAATTGATTTTTGAATTTTAATCAAAATCGTTAGAGCGAATTTTGAGAAAATCGAAAAAAACTGAAAAAGTACATCAGTAAAGTACTAGTACTTTTTGGCCGATTTTGATTAAAAGCTTATTTTGTCGGTCCCGGGGGGTGTTTAACTTAAATATAAAATTTCAGCCTCCTAGCTCAATTCCTTCATGCTTAAAATTGAACACACACACACACACAGACAGACAGACAGACAGACAGACAGACAGACCATGTCGCGAAAACCACTTTTTGGATTCAGGGGACCTCAAAACGTGAAGATCCATCAAAATCTCGACATCGAATTTTTGACATGAAACCAATACTTTCTCTCTCTATATATTTCATATATCAGAGGTACGAGAAAGTAACAAATCTTTGTTTTATTTCAACTGTAATCTTAATCATGATAAAGCTTTTATCGTGATTAACAGGTAAACAATTGGTTTCTTGAAACTTTTTGTACTATACAAGAAAAAAAACATTAAAATCTGGAAAGGTCAAAAAGTTCATTTGTTATCTTAGAAAATTTTATTGATTACTTTGCGAAATTAATTTTTCTTTTAAAAAAAAATGTATTCTTAAGGGAATTCTCTCTTTGGACATTAAATAAAAAAGATATTTAATTTTTTTATTTTTTCTGAAACCACAAACGTAGGCTTACTTAAAAGCCTCTGTATCCACCTTTACAATTATTTACACTGCTTCTGCGCTTCTAAGCACGTTTGTGTTTTTAAAGCTAATCCGATGAACTTAGGTCTATATGTGAAATGATGGCCTTTGATCATCAGTCGAAAATAAAAAATCTGGTGTGACTGGCGCACAGCACACAACTTTCTCTTACCTTCGGTAATCGAAAGTTGTGTACTGTGCTTGTCACACCAGATTTTTTGTGTCGACATGTATTTAGTTCCCGGCAGTAAGGAATATTTGAATTCAGATGTAAAATTTATAAGTATGGGAAAATATTTATATTTTGTTACCAGGGCAACCATTTCTCCTATCTTTTCTATGGAGTACAAGAGTAAAGTGTGCTTCAAACAATTTTGAGGGCAAAACGAGAATATACATTTGAAAGAGCATCTAAAAAATAATTGATTTTTGAATTTTAATCAAAATCGTTAGAGCGAATTTTGAGAAAATCGAAAAAAACTGAAAAAGTACATCATTAAAGTACTAGTACTCTTTGGCCGATTTTGATTAAAAGCTTATTTTTCCGGTCCCGGGGGGTGTTTAACTTAAATATAAAATTTCAGTCTCATAGCTCAATTCCTTCATGCTTAAAATTTGACACACACCCACACACCCACCCACCCACCCACCCACCCACCCACAGACAGACCATGTCGCGAAAACCACTTTTTTGGATTCAGGGGACCTCAAAACGTGAAGATCCATCAAAATCTCGACATCGAATTTTTGACATGAATCCAATACTTTCTCTCTATATATATATTACATATATACATAGGTAAGAGAAAGTAAAAATCTTACATGAGGACTTTATATTTTTGTATTTGAAAAAAATAAAAAAAAATTGAAAATTTACAAAAAATCTGGTGTGACTGGTCACCTTCAGTAAGAGAAAGTTGTGTTTTGTCCTTGTCACTCCAGATTTTTTGTGTCGAAATATATTTAGTTTCAGACAGTACGGTTCATTCGAATTTCAAGATATAAAATTTATAAGTATGAGAAAATATTCATACATATTTTGTTATCATGGCAACCATTTCTGCTATCTTTCCTATGAAGTCCAAGATTAAAGTGGTCTTCAGAAGATTTTAATAGTCAAATGAGAATATACATTTTAAAGAGCATCTAAAAAAGTTAATTGATTTTTGAATGGTTGGAGAAAAGTGCATCAGTAAAGTACTAGTACTCTTTGGGCGATTTTGTCCAAAAGCTTCGTGTTACGTGCCAGGAGGGTGCCTAACTTAAATATAAAATTTAATCCTCCTAGCTCTTTTCGTTCTTAAGATATTTTGTTCACAGACAGACAAACCATATCACGAAAACCACTTTTTTGGTTTGAGAAGTCCTCAAAACGTGTATATCCGTCAAAATCTTGACATGAATCCAATACTTTTTCTCTATATATTAACATAGAGGTAAGAGAAATTGAAAATCAAACTTTTGACCCACTCTTTAAGACCTAAATATTTTCAATTTGACCGAGATTTTTTTGGTAAATATACCAGATATATATGGGAATCTAATTTTGAATTTTCACACTTTATTTATTGAGAAGTTATAAATAAAAATCTGGTGTGACTGGCGCACAGCACACAACTTTCTCTTACCTTCGGTAATCGAAAGTTGTGTACTGTGCTTGTCACACCAGATTTTTTGTGTCGACATATATTTAGTTCCCGACAGTACGGAACATATGAATTCAGATGTAAAATTTATAAGTATGGGAAAATATTTATATTTTGTTACCATGGCAATCATTTCTCCTATCTTCCCTATAAAATACAAGAGTAAAGTGGTCTTCAGAAGATTTCAATCACAAAATGAGAATATACATTTTAAAGAGCATCTAAAAAATAATTGATTTTTGAATTTTAAAAAAAATCGTTGGAGCAAATTTTGAGAAAATCGAAAAAAAACTGAAAAAGTACATCAGCAAAGTACTAGTACTCTTTGGCCGATTTTGATTAAAAGCTTATTCTTCCGGTCCCAGGGGGTGTTTAACTTAAATATAAAATTTCAACCTCCTAGCTCAATTTCTTCATGCTTAAAATTGAACACAGACACACACACACACACACACACACAGACCATGTCGCGAAAACCACTTTTTTGGATTCAGGGGACCTCAAAACGTGAAGATCCATCAAAATCTCGACATCGAATTTTTGACATGAATCCAATACTTTCTCTCTATATATATATTACATATATACATAGGTAAGAGAAAGTAATAATTTGAAGGTGGTATAAAATAGCTGAATGTTGATATTCAAATAGGTAGGAAGAATGGGCGAAGCAGCTAGTTTATATTTCAATTTATTGTCAAACCAGGGGCGACGTTTAGGTCACATATGGGACCATCTTCAGGGCCAGGTTAATGTCTGAAAAAATATATCATCGCCAAGTTTTAAGATTGTCCCATATGCCCCCTGGTTTGATAATAAATTGAAATATAAACTAGCTGCTTTGCTCATTCTTTCTATCTATTTATTTATTTGAATAAATATTAATAGAAACTTATCAAAATGCAATTTTTTTTTATCCACTCTTTGAATTGAGATTAAACTCACAGGTTTAAAGTGTCACTCCTGGTTGACAAATTTCCAAAAGTAATTGATTTCTTGCTTTGTTGATAAAACTCTCATATTCTAAATTTTTCCATTCACTTCATACTTGAAAAGCCTACCAAGATGGGTAGAGCTTGCAAAATATTCAGAGCCTATTCAATATTATCCTCCTCACATGTTCACTATTCTGCAGGTTTTTCTCGGTAGGGGAAAATAAACTTGATCAATATTGAATTATTTACAATTGTTATTCCTTTTTCAGAAAAAGAGGTATGGTGAGGAATTTCAATAATCAGGACTACGCCATTATTACTATTTATTTTACAATTGTTATATTGTGTTTCTGCTTCCTTCCCCATTAAAATCCCCGATCTTAAATTCCCAAATAAAAACACATTTCTTTTTAGAGATGAGGACTTCAACATAATAAAGATTCTTGAATAAATTGGGATTTTTCTCACGAAATTTTATGAAGGAAGAGATGTTGACTCCTTATAGTTAAAGTCTAATCATAATTATTATTATTATTTGAAATTCCTATCGGAATCCCCGTTTATTTACCCGAGGTGCTTAAGCGCTCGAAGGCTCACACCTCAAACCCAACCGGCCTCTGGCCGTAGCCATCTACCGGCCCCCTGTGAAGTTACATTATTTCCTATCTCAATCTCCTCCTCCTGAGTTCATTTCCGGCTGGTGAACTAATCCTCATTTATGGTTCCAACCGGCCCCTTATTTTCAACCTCTTTTATTCTATGGATAATGTTCTAGTTCGAGGAAGGACTCTCTCAGGACAGGCGTTTAGCCTACTCCTTTCCAAAAATATTATTGAATTATTTTTATTTGCAAATTGTTTAAACTAGTGTCTACGATGAATTCTATAGATTATCTAATAATAATCTTCAAAATTTAACTTATTTCAATTATTAATATTTTTTTTTTCTTATTCACACTCACACACATTCACACAGTCTTTTAGGCAACTTAGGCCATTTAAGACTTTGTTTGGACTCACATTGTGATACCTTTAAACAATTTAGCCCCTCTAAATATTTCAAACAAAGATTTGTTGATATTTCCCCTAAAATGAATTTGTTGTTTTGAATTAAACCTATCTACTTTAATCTTCGCCATTCGAATGTATTTAATTAAATTTTACAGTTTCCCATAATATTTTTTATTGTAATTTTTTTTATTAGTACCATAAACATAAATAAAATAAATCTTTCTTCATTTCCTATTCCAAGCAGGTGCAAACATTCTGAGTGGCTTAATGTTAAAATATTTCCTTCGTTTTGTGTTTTATTCTCTTTAAATCTTTTTTAACACTTTTTTTTCTTTTTATACGGTAGTTGACCTAAAGAATAATAAAATTTGTTCACTTTGGTCGTATTTCGCTGTTTGAATTAGCATCCAAATAAGAGGCTTTTGTTGTTTTCCTTTTGAAGACTGCCACCCACATCCTGGAGGGTTTTAGGGCCAGGGACAGATGTGTTCCAAACCAAAAAGTTCCCCATCCTGCGGAACCAAGGCTCCTGCTCCTGCCTTCCCTTTGACACCCACCAAGATCGATTCTCGGGGTTCTGGCTCGATTCCAGGCGAACCCCTCCTGCTGTCACCGCGACTCGCACTTGCCCTTAGGCCCGATTTATTGAAACAGCGATTCCACTCTATTTATCTAAATTTTTTTTAAACTTCTTTCGCTTCCTCTATTTTCAAAATTAACTAGAAAAGCACATTCCTAAATGCTCGCCATTATTTATGTTTGTTTTTTCTCATGGTTGGGTAAATTGCTTTTATTAACAAAAAAATCAATAGCATGATAATTACTTCTGTATTACTACATAATATTTCAGCGTTATACTAGGTATGATATCAATATTTCGAATACAAATAAAATTTGAATATCATAAGAAATATAGGACGCTTATACGTACTATATAACTAGATGAAACTTTTTAAAACCACTTACCAAACATTCTCTTGTAACTCACTGGTAACACATTCCTTCAAGTACTCACCTCCGGACTCAAACATTTATATTTCAACTTTCAAGCATCCTTTGAAAAGCAAAAAAAAAAAAAAAACTGGGGTGGTCTATCCACTTCCGAACACTCTAAATAATCATGAGATTCATTCTAGATCTCTCACTATAAATTCACCACAGACTCCAACAAAATTATGGAAAAAAAGCTCTCTCACAAAACCGTGTGTTTGAATGGTAAAGAGATTCAAAGAGCGTGTAAAGAAAAACACAGACAGTTTGGGAATGGACCGCCAACCAAAAGTCATTTCTTGGAAAGGCCATCAGGTTGTTTGAACTTGGGAAAAATATATGGGCTCGGGAGGGAGGGGTAGGCCTACTTCTAAGAATGACATTTGCAAGGAAGTAGTTGGCATTTATGGTTAAAAAAAAAATATCTTTTTAGACTAAATTTGGGACCGAAATGAACTCCTGTTTCTCCAACGAAATCAATAATTGTGGTCTAGTCAAATAGAAGTCTCATCACCTTAATTTGCAATTTAAATTTACTCTTTTTCCTATAGAGAAAATATTTTTTATAAAATTATAACATCTATCATAAATTTTTGATCTAATTTACTTTCACCTGAAGTCTTGCCTACCGCCTCTGAAGTCATTTTCGGCAATTGAGACTACCGGTATTTAGATAGATCCCGTGCCTATTTTTTACCAGGCCCAAGAAATATTTATCGCTAACGAGAAGACAACCCCAGGGGTCTATAATAAAGCCAGATCTATACCTCTGCCCTACAGCTTTTTTTTATTAATAATTATTTTATACATCGCGGTTTAGCTTTATTGCTGTATGATTTTCTGTTATTGGCGATATTTTTTATCCAATTAAAATAAATATATTTTACTGTGAGAATTAAATCCACAAGCCCTGGATTTATTATCCAAAATGTTGACATTGGAAACACATTTGTTATCCCATCTAAATGAAAAATAAAAAAAAAAAGTTTTTTTTTACTCCTTTTGTATTTCAACTCCATTAAAAGAAACTGCAATATTGATTTAAAAAAAAAAAAAATCCTCTTAGAATTTCATCAAAACTTGACGTCAAGTCTTGACTCTGAAATCACGTATAAAAAACTCATTTCCGCCAGACCCTCTCAGTTTGAAGCACTGAAATTTTCTCAACTAAATTCAATCAAATTATAGTCTACATATCGTTTATTAATATAATACGTTGAGAACCTATGTTCTATCTAGTTCAAGGATTTTTTTTAAGTTTATAATTCTAAAAATATTCTCAGATCAAACATAGTTTATAATAAATTTTTATTTGAAACTATTAGAGGTATCCACTTGTATTTATAAAAATAAATAGAGAATTCCTTTCAAGAGTTTCTTTCCTCTTTAAGCCATCCATACTCCGTTAAGTCGTTCGCCAGGATGGAGGTGAGGACAGGTTTAATATTCACATGAACGCCCTTGATAAGCTCTAAATCCCAGCAAGTCTAACCTAACACTTTATTAAGATAATGAACTAATTAATATATCATGCTATCAATGTTAACAATATTATTGGAATTATTTTGATGAGATCATCTTAATTAATTTACGTTCTGTTTTTGGTATTCCTTCTAACTTTAATAATCTTAAATCTTTTTCAAAAATAATAAGAAAATTCACGAAGATTAATTTATTTTCTTTCTCTACTTTATATATAAATTCACTGAGCGTTAAAAAGTGAACTAATATCGGCTCATTTTAAATTTATCCCTACGTTTACGAAAGTTAAACAAATCCCGACAGGTAGATCGATACCGTTTAAATGAAAAATTCTAAACCCTTGAGTTTTATGTACCGTATAGTTGAGTAATAAAAACTCTTACTTCTTTCAAAATTAGTTCGAGAAAAGACGGTTTATACATTTTATGTTTGTTTCTTAATTTCTAAACAGACGGTTCTGACTAAAGAGAAAGCAACAGCCAATAAGCTATTTCAATCACTGTTGGATCTTGGAATGGTTGCTTTAAAAAAAAGACTGTTGGGTGTCGTCCGGATTTGGAGCGAATTGGCTGTAAAAATTCATAGCATTTTGTTACTACATTAATAAAGTCTAACTCATAATCATGTTTTTGTACGTTTGTTTTGAGATTGAGCTCTTTCATTCACTGTTAAAATGTTTGAAGATTCGTTTAAATTTTATTGAGAATATCTACACTGTATAAAATTTTTTGTTGATTTTACAATTGTTTAGGAAGCAAATTACATAAACAAAACATACTTAATTTAGTAAGAGGTGTAAGTAGTGGCTGTGTATGTTGATTAAAGTAGATATGGAAGCAGATGAGCCAAAACGCCTCCGGCTGATTGGTTAAGGCATTCAGAGAATTTTATTTTTTGGCTACATCTGCTTCCATATCTCCTTTAATAAATTTAGTAAGACTTTGCAAAAACCAGTTACAAATGTACGAATTGTAATTGTCGAAAGCCATTTGAAAATTAGAGTGCAATTGTGTGATAATTTTAGAATTCCCAAACTGCTTTCGAAAAAATACAATTTTTAACGAAAAATACAATGTATGTAAAATTACAATACATACTCTATTTTTCTAAGAAAATTGTAATTTCAAAATGCTTTTTTGCTGTAAATTTAGTAGTTCACTAGCTATCATTTACAAGGGAAATTTAGTATTCCAATATACACTAAAATTAAGATTTTTTTATAGTGTAAGTCTAAAAGTAATATATTTGTCTTTTTTGTTATTAATTCATGCATCCAAATATTAAAGAGAGATAGGTCATCTTATTTCCCCATTCTTATCTTACATTTTCTTTCTTTCCTACTTATGATAGATAGATGGAGTCTTTACTCAGCATCCATCCGCCCTTTTGGCTCTCATTTGGCCTCGCTTGTCCAAGGGTGAAATGTCAGATCTGACAGGATGTTACAAACTTGCAATCTCCCTCTTCTCTCTTATTTTATACTCTAATGATATTAAACCTTTTAATTTTTTTTTTTTTTTTTTTTTTTTATTGAAAGAATTTTTTTCAATAGACAGACTTTCTAACTCTTTATTCTAAATAAATCACCTCTATTGCTGCCATTTGGAGACGTTTCGGCCGTAACTACAGGCCTTTATCAGTCACGATTGCTTAGTAAAAGACTTGTCATAAATATAAAAATTTAGCGATATTCACACCAGGCATGAAATTACAGTAAAAAATGATGGCTATTGATTCACTTGTCTCCCTTGGTCATTCATTTTGTAATGTAATTTCATACCTAGTGTGAATGCCGCTAAATTTTAATATTTATGACAAGTCTTTTACTATGCAATCGTAACTGATGAAGGCCTCCAGTTGCGGCCGAAACGTCCCCGAATTGCAAATGCGATTTATTTGGCTTAAAAAGATGGGTGGAAATTTATTTACTCTCATCTTATATAATGCCAGTATTTATTAACCAAAGTAAGCAAAACCAAGTATTTATTAATTTAAACAAGCGAAATTTCGCTTGTTTAAATTAATAAAAGACTGGTTATATGCTATTCTATTAACATATTTTTTTTTTTATTTAAAATTTTTACATAACTGCAGAAAAGGATTGGAATAGATGTAAGACTGAATAAAAAATATTATACCACATCATATCAAAAATAAATGAATTTCATATCGCCTACTGAGAATCATAGTGGCGAAGTCCGAAATTCAGCAATTCAAGAAAAGGAGTCTGAAAATTTTCTAAACATATACATTTAAATGAGTAGGCAACAAATGAATAGGCCAGAATCAAGAGCAAAGAATGGAAATATATTTTCGCCACTTTGACACTCAAAAGAGAAGACGTTTTAACAACGTTTCGAAGGCTTAACTTTTTTTTTTTTTAACATTCACACTTTTTTTCTCATTCGCACTCACACTCACACACACATTCACACAGTCTTTTCGGCAACTTAGGCCATTTAAGACTTTTACGATAAACGTTGTAATATAAATTATCTATTGTAGGTTCAGGCATTTCTATTTAAGCCATTTGGTATCCAAATGGCTTAAATAAAATCATCGGACTGCCTGGGTCCGAACCCGCGACGTTTGGGATAGGAGGTAGGCACGCTACCTACTACGCCACACCCGGGGGCAATTTTGGCTTTCGCCACTATGATTCTCAACAGGCGATATATAATTTAATAGCAAACTACTTAAACCAGATAACAATAGACTTTGAGACTTGGTTATGATAAAATAATAAAGGACCCGCATCCCTTTGAGTTTCTATCTCACTAATTATTATATTTTGATAATTTTACTTTATTGAATGAACTAACCAAAAAGCAATGAAATTATTTTAAAAAAAACCTTTTAGTTTAACTTACAATTAGTTCAACTAAAATGATTATTTTATAGAACCCGTCATTTCAAGGTTTTCTAAATTCCTCATTTCTGACGTTTTTCATCGGTTAGAAATGTTATAAAATTTTCAATAATAAATAATTTTAAGAACAGCAGGATGCTAAATGTCATTAACAAAAACCTTATTTAGAATAAATTTTCTAAGAATTAAATTACCAGATTGAATGTGAATAGAAATTAATCCATTTAAAAATCGAACAAAATAATTTATTTTCGGTTTGAGGAGGGGTTGAGAATCACGCCTATAGAGAGAAGCAATCTTTTAAGAACCCGAAAACAAATTAAACTTCTTGATAAAAATCTATTTTCTAAATCGATTCGTTGTCGACTACTTTAATGGCCTTCTAAAAAATTCCATTGAAATTATCCTATATTTGAAAAATGACTTGTCATTAAATATTCAGGATTGCTCTATTTTTTATGCAAAATGATCGTGTGCTGATTAGATATTATATTCGGGACCTGGTTAAGATAATTAGAAGGTTGACAAAAAAAGTTTGGTGTCTATTCTGAAAGTTGTAAACTTCTGATATAGAAGGTTCGAAATTGGTTGCATATTTTTCCACTAGGTGACGTTACAGACCAGTACGGATTTTTCTATGGAATACGACTACTTACTTTTACGTTTTAACTATCTTTATCCTAACTTCAGAGCATCTTTATTAAGATTACATTGTAAAAAAAAAATTGTCAATTTTACAATTTTGTAGGAAGCAAATTACATAAACAAAAAGATAGTAAATTTAGTAAGTCTTTGCAAAAACCATTTACAAATGTATTTTTAATATTCGAAAGCCTTTTGAAAATTAGAGGTGCAATTGCGTGGTAATTTTAGAATTCCCAAACTGTTTTCGAAAAAATACAATTTTACTATTAAATGTGGGATTGTACAATTTTTTTTTCTACAAAATTTCTTAAATAATGGAAGTTTTATTTGTCAATGGCCAAGTTAGTGGTGGCTGATTAAAACAATATAAAGC
>JAKCPI010019538.1:0-10705 GCA_023213315.1 Euborellia annulipes
TGATACAAAAAAACAAGGTATGTCCACTTCGGAGCGAAAACTCGTCCTACTCTGCGCATGACGTCACGTGGCGGGCAGAATAAGTTTGCTATGCGGAGTAGAGGGTAAATCACAGTTTTGTTTGCTTATATTAACAGATTTTATGAAAATAAAAACAAAACAAATATGATCTCTTTTAAATATGATTATTTTATTAAAAGAGAATTTTATTTTGTAAAAATTAAGTGAGTACAAGCTATTATTTTATAACTATGATACAGTCTAAAAATAAATGAACCCAAAAATATTCATAGTATAGGTATCATTTAATGTATATATGTGATATTTAATGTTAAATATAAATTTAAAATTACTTAATATTAAAAATGTATTATAGAAATTTTTTTATTTTCTTTGTACTTGATTTATGACAAAGATTTTTTGCAAAAGTTCCCGATTAATTTTTCGTATTCTAATATACCTCCGTACTTTTATATAATATTTTAAAATTTCTATAGAGATATCTTCATTATGCTTAGTTTTGCTATTAATTTAATTAGCTAAATCCGTTATTATTAGGGTCCGACCGAAACAAGATTTTCAGCCGAAACCGAATATTCGGCCTCAACCTTAGTTTCGGCCGAAACCGAAACCGAAACTTGTATTTCCTATAAAAATTTTTTTTTCATTTTACCTTTTTTTTTTTGAATTTTTTTTCTCCCTCCCGTGAAAATCATTTTACCTTTTTTTTAGGGAGACTAAAATTTTTTCTCCCTCAAGTGCAAATTATTTGACCTTTTTTTTTTTGCATGCGAGTCTCATCCCATTTTTTCAGACTCTGGTTTCGGCCGGCCGAAAGGTTCGGCCACTTTTTGGCCGAAACCGAAACTACGGCCGACACCATGATTTTTGGCCGAAACCGAATATTCGGTCGGTTCCTAGTTATTATATTATTATTATTATTGTTTTTATTGAAATTATCTCCATGAAACTTTAGAAACAAATCATCTGCAACCAGGGCCGGCGCAAGCTATTCTGCCGCCCTAGGCAAGATATTTTTTTTTGCGCCCCTCCCCCCCCCCAAAAAAAAACTTTAAAAATTTAAATTGCCGCCCCCTCCTTAAAATTTTCCTGATCTCAAAAATTTTTCTGCGAAATTTTTTTTTTTCGCGGAACCAATTTTTTCCCGCGCGCCGCCCGCGGAACATTTTCTCTTGCGAGGAACCAAAATTTTTTTATCTTTTTTTTAGAGACGCAAAATTTTTTAAATTTTTTACTTTTTTTTTAGAGAAGATAAATTTTTGCCGCCTGCGGAACAAAATTTTTTTTCGGGTGCCGCTTGTGGAACCAAAATTTTTTTTCCCCCTTTTTGCCGCCCTCTCCAGGTTGCCGCCCTAGGCGACCGCCCCTGTCTGCAACTGTAATAATTGAATATACATTTTCAATTGGATAACTTAAATGTCCATTATAGGAACCGGCCGAAATTCGGTTTCGGCCAAAAATTCTGGTTTCGGTTTCGGTCAAAAATTAGCCGAAACTTTCGGCCGGCCGAAACCTGAGTCTGAAAAGATGGGATGAGAATCGCACGCAAAAAAAATATATATAATAAATAAATAAATAAAAAAGGTCAAATGATTTGCACTTGAGGAAAAAATTTTCCCGCAAGGCGGAAAACTTAAGAGTCCGCAAAAAGGGGAAAGGTTCCGCGGGCCCCCCCCCTCAGAAAAAATTTCTATATACGCCCCTGATAGTAAATACAAGTTTCGGTTTCGGTTACGGTTTCGGCCGAAACTAAGATTGAGGTAGAAATTCGGTTTCGGTTTCGGCTGAAAATCTTGTTTCGGTCGGACCCTAGTCCTTTAGATATAAATAATATCCAGTTTAAACTTTCATTTATTTTATCAAATTTCTTTAAATTATTGCCAAGAAATGAATATTTTTATCTAAATCGATATACTATATATCCAGCTAAATTCTCACTGTATTTAAATATGGTAATAAAATTATTGTTAAAAATAATAATTTTTGATTATTTTTTTGGAAAGAAAAACACTTACTATTTTTAACATTAATCTTATCATCCCTGCCGCAGGCATTTGTCCATAATTTACATAAAGTTTCATCCTTTGGAAATCTATGATATTCCCGATGTTTTTTACTAAAATTACTACACCCATAAACTGCAGAGTACGGCATTTTGACTTCACAGTTCAACAATGCATTTAGTAGTATGTAAATATCTGTGGTAGTATCTGTATGCCACGTGCCACGTTTCACAGTGAGCTAGAGATAGGGAGAAGTGCATTTGTATCATAGTCTGCCTGGCCACGTGACGTCACAGTGAGCTAGAGTGAGAGGGAAGATGTGCGCGTGGCTATACCTTGTTTTCTTGTATCATGGCTTTTTTTTTACGTCCCTTCCACAAGACGGGATACATATGTATATGTATATATGTTGAATTTTTAGCCAAGATCTATGTTAAATTATTCCAAGCCAAAAGTTCTGTGTAAGATTTACCAAAGGGGTGATATTAGAAACATAACTCTGGCACCAGCATCCTAACTTCACGTTTCGGAGAGTCGGAGAAACAATCTTCAATCTATCCCTTTTTTTTTTGTTATTATTCTTTTTATGTCAGTCAGAATTACATTTCTAGGATATATCGTCGCTTGCAACACGTAGTGTCGTATCTCAAAAAAATCAAAAATTTAGATACAACGGGTATGGGGGTGTCCTGGCGTTCTTTACATTATCACCTTATATACGCATCTGATTACACTAGCTAATCATACATCAAGCAACCGGCCCTTAAACTACTTTCAGCCTTTAAATATATTTAAAAAATTTTAAAATTCTATTAAGAACAGAACAAATAAAAGTTATAAAAAGCTAGGCCACTTTTTCTTCCAAAATTCATCAATTGGAAATTCTTTCTCAATATTATCGTACTATTAAAATGAAAGGTGATCGATTGACGGCTATTTATCATTTCTTAGAAAGCATTCCAAAATAAATAAATTTGGTGGAAATTATTGATAAAAAGAAAAAAAATCTATTTTCAATAAAAAATTCATCAATTTTCTGTAGTCTTGTTAAAGTTCAGAATAATAATTCGAAAATAAACAAATCACGTGTATTGAATCTCGAAATAATAGCTAGCACTAATAGCCATATAATTATCGACCACTATAATAAATAACTCATCATTAATTAACTATCATAATCCATGAACCGACACGTATGATTGTCGATAGAGGCAAAGTGATCATAAATTACTTATTCACTTATCAGATTACTTATTATTTATAATTATATGTCAGTCTCCCTTTTATTTCCTTCCAAACTAAGGATCCTACTTCATTAACTATAATTGATTTATTAGTGTGCTATTGTCTTATTTTCTCTTGTAATGCCTGTCTATGTACTCTAGTCACTAAATTACTTAATCAATTTTAAATTTAAACTTAGAACTTAGATCTATTTCCAAACTACAAGCTTTATAGATGACTTAGTCGACAAATTACAAAAAAAACGCCAATTTTCGGGAGTTCAGACCTACGGATATCAAAGAGGATTCTCTAAATTTTTTCGTCGTTTTTGGAGCCCATGTGATTTAAAAAATAATATTTTTATAAATAAATTTTCGATCTCAATATTTGAAGCAAAATTAGAATTTTGAAAAGCGACCTTTATGATTTTTAAGAGCCGGTTTTTTAAGTTTTTTTTTTACGTGCTGAATATCGTCGCATGTAGTATTGCTTATGCCTATATGGTAGACGTAGGCATATATTGCAATATAAAATATTTATTATTGGCATACGAGTAAATGACCCTGAATTGAACTCTTACATGCTAGGGCTCAGGGGTTCTTTTTCCTTTCCAAGCCTTAATTTTTTTTTTTTTTCTCTATATCTCTAAAATTGTGCCTGAGGGAGCAAAACTGAAATATTGCAATAATATTTGAATTCAGCATGAAAAATACTTCTAGAATCTAATATCTTTATTCTTGTGAAAGAAAAAAGTTCATTTTTGTTATTCAGCGTTATTTGACATTTTCTTCAATAGCTCGTGAATAATTTGAAATTTTACAATTGCTGTCTTTTCACAGTAAATATGTAAATCGATAATTGGGAAGGTCTGGTGCAGATAGATGAATGGAAAATGAAAATGCTGGAGGTATTTTCAGGCCAAATTTTAATACCACTATACAGTCGACGTTTCGGGTGACTCAACGCCTCCCTTCATCAGGACTGTAAACATTCAAAAAGGCAAACATACAGCTTAGTTAACAATGAATAATTCTTACTTTCTCTTCTTCTTTTTTTACCTTTGTTACATACATCCTTACAACAATAGTTTGTTACTTACAATGTGATTTTAAATAATGAACCCTCACAGTATAAGTAGCAAACTATTTAAATAGGTTTCAACTAGTGCCAACGGTCGCCAGTATCAATTTAATAGCAAACTATTGTTGTAAGGATGTATGTAACAAAAGTAAAAAAAAGAAGAGAAAGTAAGAATTATTGATTGTTAACTAAGCTGTATGTTTGCCTTTTTGAATGTTTAGAGTCCTGATGAAGGGAGCCGTTGAGTCCCCCGAAACGTCGACTATATAGTGGTATTAAAATTTAGCCTGAAAATACCACCAGCATTTTCATTTCTCATTCATAAATATGTAAATTTATTTAATTTGAGTTCATATGAGTTATTAAATTTAACATTTTTGTGGACAAAGCGACTTTTTTCCAATAATAAAAGACTTTTTGCGCTTACATATCACTTATACTCTCATTCGATTTGCTTAAATATTATGATCTGTTTTCAGTGAAAATTAAATAAGCTGGAATAAATTTAAAAATTTCAACAGTGGTGTAGTCGGTAGAGGGTGACGGGGTTAAAAGCGACACTCGGTCTAAGTAACAAGTCCAAATAAGAATATAAATTCCAATTTTCTAATCCATAGGATAACATGAATAATTGAAATTCCAATATCTTTATAATATTTTGAAATTTTTACTACATACATACATAAATTTGATATTTTTCTCATAATATTTTAGTAAATGAATTCACTCTCTCTCTCTCTCTCTCTCTTTTCTAAATTTTGTTTCACCCATGAAAATTCTTTACGACATTTTTAAGCCTTTCTTGATTATGCCGGTGTGTTTAACGCTATCTAGCTAGTTTGCCAAGTAACGTCTCTATAAACTCAACTCATGCTCAGAGTTTCCTTAAATAAATAATCACATCTCAGTTGGCCACTGAAATATTAATCTCTTAAAAGTGACATAAAAATATACTCTTATCGTAATTAATTCAATTTACTTATAATTTCGAAATGGTTCTTCGATGAATTTGATGGAATCTCAACATAAATAAATTCCGTTTTTCATAAAACGAATAACAATAGGTCTACCTAAATTTAAATCTTCGGTATTTGTTCTTTAGACTCATCGCTTCAATTATTTGTTATCAGAGCCGTGGTATTTGTACTTTCAAGTACTCCCAGTACTCTTCTTAAAATACTTTAAATTTTAAGTAGGCTAAACCATTTTAAAAAATTGTTACTGGTTTTCAAAAAAAAAATTTCTCTAGGACTGAACACAAAAAATAACGTTAGGTTCTAGTTGAAATTTTATTTACCTGGTATATATGAAAATTTATAAATTAAATTAAAACACTAGGTTATAGGTTTGAAAGATTTATTCAAAATTAATAGTTTTTACCCTTAATGCATATTTCGACACTCCCGGTTCAGAAGTTGTAAAAAATCACTTGTGATGATTACACATGAGTAACGAAATGCGCATTAAGGATTTTTTAGTCTTTTCGGCATCTTAGGCCATATAGACTTTAACATTAAGGGTTAATTTTGAATAAAACTTTGTAACTGTTAACCTAGTGTTTTAATTTAATTTTTAAACTTCTGATTTTCGAACCCTTGCGATTAACAAAAAGGAAAATTTTGATAGTTAAATATTTTTGAATAAGATAATAGTATTCAAAATATCTCGATTCGGACTTAACTAGTCATAGATATATTCAACAAGACATGTGAGTGTTTTTTATTGGTGAAGCCAAACATCCCATGGCCCCCGGGAATCGAACCCAGGATCTCCGCCTTTCCGGGGCATAGGCGTGCTATCCATTGCACCAGGCCACCGGACTCTCGACCTGCACCAATAAAAATTTTGATTTTAAAAGTTATTAACAAGTCTAAATATTATAATAAATGAATAAATATAAGTATTAATATACATTTACAAATACCAACTTATTTCCTGATGATGTTCGAATATTTGGACCGAAACTTCGCGAATTTTCGGGAGTTTCATTGACGTTTCTTCCTGGCTTCTACCTTCCTCCATTGTTCACTACAAATAACATATTTTAATAGGTTCATTAATTTCTTTCCATCTTACAATAGATTATTTGACGCTTAATAAATAAGCCAAAGCCACTTCTTTTAGTAAAAATAATAACTAATAAGTTTTAGTATAAAATTAATAATAACTTTTGCACAAAGTTTAGAAAACAGAAGGGCAAATATGCCATCTGGTGGGTGTATACCAAACCCGTTACTTTTCTAATTGTTCTTTTTTCTCAATTTTTTTTTTTAATTTCAAAGTTTGATCAACTCAAAGGACGATTCAAGTAGACTGACAGACAAACAGACTTACTTTTCTTTTTATATGTGTCTGTGTATTTGTCTTTGAAGTTGATTGTGCCACAATTTGTCGTTGTGTGTTCTATATCATTGTGTCAAAAGGAGAGGGATTTTCTCTCACTCTCTCTCTTACTTTCTCCCTCTCTCTTTAAGATTAAGTTTGAAACAAGAGTGAGTTGAGAAGGGGGTGGGTGTGTGGAGGTAAGGTTCCAATTTGGCATCAGTCGCTAAATTCAATCTTGGCAAAGACAAGGGAGAGAAAGACCCTCTAAGTCGAGAGAGGTTGTGGGGTGACCACAATGAAGAGGACAACCAGCCCCTGGAAGGGGTGATGATGAAGTCGATAACAACCCCGCCATCTCTCCCCACTCTCTCTTTCTTAGTTTATCAATTAATTAGCGAGAAAAGTTGAGAAAAATCCAAGTATGTCATTTTAATATCTTAATTAATTGGTTCTGAATTATCAAGAAAATGATGTGCTAAAAAATCGGAGGGGAGTTTAAATTCAAAACCCCTTCTAGTTTGTTTTTATTTATATTAATAGTCTTTTCTTCTGGCCATTAACACTTAATAATGACCATAATGAGAAGGAAAATTGGTACCCATGTCATCGGTATCAATTATTCAATTTTTCTTGTTTCTTCAAGTCACCTATCCATGATTCAGCAGTGATTTCTCTTGCTTGTTGATATTGATCTCGATGGATATTTTTTTTTTTTCTGACAAGAACCGCTGACTATTTATTTTTTATTAAAATTTTCAATTTTTATTCTTCTTATTTATAATCGCATTTTTAATTTTAATAATTTTTCCAGATTAATTTTAATAATTTTTCCAGATAAGTAAAAATTAAGCTTTATCCTCCTCCATACACACTATATATTTGCAAATATTTCGGGTTACAAAACGCCACCCATCATCAGTGCAGCAAATAATTTTGGTGCTGGATATTTTTACCTCTGATTATACAAATCTTTGCCATTTTCCATATCAATGTTTTCATATCAATTACCAGCAAGGAATTTGCCTATTTAAGAACATTGATATGAAAATGGCATAGTTTATATACCGTGGTATATAAGGAAGGAAGCAGGAGCAGCCAAAAATTAAAACCTCCGATTTTATTAAAATTAATGAGACGTTTCGAGAAAACTTTATTTTCTCATCATCAGTCTTTCAAAATGTATCTGCCCCGGAGTTGTTAACAGATACAATCTGAAAGACTGATGATGAGAAAATAAAGTTTTCTCGAAACTTCTCATTATTTTTAATAAAATTGGAGGCTTTAATTTTTGGCTGCTCCTGCTTCCTTCCTTGTATGTAAATCAACAGCCACGTATGGTTATCTAAAGTTTTATATAATCAGAAGTAAAACTATAGACGACATTCACTACCAAAACTATTTGCTGCACTGATGATGGATGGTGTTTTACAACCCGATATATTTGCAAATAAATAGTAGGGTGGATAAAGAGGCACTGGTTATTTCTCCTTTTTATCAATCTCAATATCCACCCCAAACAATCAATAGTTAAAGTTTGGATTTCTAGATCAATTTTTCGAGATCTCCTTATGATCATTTTCTTTTTAGGAGGATTTAATAATTAGGCCTATCATATACGAGATATTGGATATTGGAGCAATTCATCGATAAATCCATTAGACTCTATTTCTATTCTACTCTATAATTTTTATTATATTCTCTATAGATAAATTCGGTTATGTAACTTTACAATTAACTTAAATAATCTTATCTAAAGTCGATAGTCGGTTTTTGTTTCAGATTCGCTTAAAAGTAGAGGCAGTTAATTTTGTAGTTTTATCTGCTTTATGACACTTTAATTTGTTAAGAGAAATTGTTTTTGAAGATTCTCTTGTCCCTTGGGCTAGAGATGAAGTGGCACCATTAGTTTATTTTTTGATTTCACATTTTTTTAGTAACACTAAATTTAAACATTTAACAAGGCATAAAAGAGGGAAAATATTGGGATATCATTTTTCTTTGCACTCGGAAGCTCTTGGGACTCCACGATGCAGCCTCCTAATAAAATAGAGTTGTGAGTTTGACCCCTTATCTATTTTCCCTATGATAACAAGTTTTATTTTAACAATTATATTTATAAATAAATGTTCTGCTACACAAGTACAATGAGAAAAATATTTGTAGTTACTTTGGAACTTTGGCTTAGAATATAATAGCACTTACAAAGGAAACTCACTGCCACGGATTTTGATTTTTTCCTTTTCCCTTGGATTGCTATACATAAACAACCGGAACAAGCCGGGAAGAGGAAACACCGATAAGGAAGAGAATACAGAGAACCTGGCAAATATTTGGGGAGACGATTTCGGATGCCAATGTAGAAAACGATGCATTCGCAGAAAACTCTAATCCTCTCTTCTCTTACATTAAAATCCAGCTAGAGCCTTTGAGATTTTATAGAGAGCAATACTTAAATGGGAACGAATAAAAGAAAAATTTAGTGCCATATATACTAAGATATTTTCCTAAAAGTTAGATTGGCGATTCAGCCATAAATTAGGAAATTCTATTAAAGACCTTTCAGATCAACTTTTATTGTCCATTCTTCATCCCTTATTGAGTGTATAGAAAGTTATAATTAAGGTCGAGAGGGATAGGCCCCTCTGGACCCCAGGTGCTCACCTCGTCAAATATATAATTTATTATTAAAATATTAACTCTCCTCTAAATTAAATATTATATTATACTAACAATGAAAAACTTTATTGGAGAAATTTTCAATATAAATTTTTTTGAAATTT
The DNA here is from genome assembly GCA_023213315.1 of Euborellia annulipes. Lineage (NCBI taxonomy): Eukaryota > Metazoa > Arthropoda > Insecta > Dermaptera > Anisolabididae > Euborellia > Euborellia annulipes. Next base: position 9,434 of record JAKCPI010019538.1, read on the forward strand.
TATTTAATGAATGCAAATTCAGGCAGCATAAATTCTCTTGTTTTATTGAATGCCAATAAATTATATTAAATCCTTTAGTTGTTTTCTCTTGAAAGGGAATTCAAGCAAATTAATTATTGTGCTTCCTGCTGGCCTTTGCGCCCAACAGGGAACTCCCCCCCTCCTAGACCTCGTCATGAGGTGCGTACACATCTGCGCTCTGCTCCGCTCGCGAGCACCATGTTCGTTGTTTTGAGATGCTCGCGAGCTGCTCGCCGCGATCCATCTCTTTGAATCGCGGCAGGTTCGTCAAAATAAATAATTTCAACGAACATGGGATGAGCCGCGAACTGCTCGCGAGCGGAGCAGAGCGCAGATGTGTACGCACCTATAACTGACTCCAGCTCCTCTGCCCTTAACTTTCTTTCACTAATGTGTTTATTAAAGCTTTTGTGGTTTGAAATATTATTATTAGGAGAATTTTAATTATAGACCACATTTTTAATAAATATTTATTACAAAAATGTGGTCTATAATTAAAAATTCTCCTAATAATTTCTTTCATTATTTTAAACAGTTTTTTTTTTTTATAAACATACCTATGTATACGGTATATGTTTATACTCCATTTATAAAAGAGAAATCACATAATCTTTTCAATATGATTCATTTTTTTACTTTCTCTTACCTATATATTAATATATTGCTTGTGGCGAAAGTCCGAAATTCACCAATTCGAGAAAAGGCGTGTGAAAGTACATTTAAATAGGCGGGCAACAAATAAACAGGCCGGAATCAATATCAAAGAATGGAAATATATTTTCGCCATTTTGCCTCTCAAAAGAGAAGACGTTTTAACGTTTGCTAGGCTTGACTCAAAAATTGAATTTTCGGACTTTTGTCACTAGGATCCTCAGCTGGCGATATATAAAGTGTTGGATTCATGTTAAAAATTCGATCTCGAGATTTTGATGGAAATATATATTTTGAAATCCGCTGAATCCAAAAAAGTGGGTTCCGCAAAATAGTCTGTCTGCGTTCAATTTTTAGCCTGAAGGAATTGAGCTATGAGCAGTGGCGTCATTTGGGTGGGGGGGCATTTCCCCCTCAAGGGCTCTTATTTTTATAAAGTTTTATATTATTCTAAATAAAATACATCTACGAGTATAGAAACTGTACAAAATTAAACAATTTATTTAATTAAATATCTTTTGACCAAATTTGAGTACCTATTTGTAAGGAAATTTTAAGAAAAAAAAATGTTTGCCTCCCCCCATGAAAGTTGAAATGACG